>JAODXP020008252.1:0-93283 GCA_027497455.2 Sardinella longiceps | reverse complement strand
TGAACTTTGATCTGGAGAAGAAATGCTGCCACCTACATCCAGAACAATGCATCAGCAAAATGGCCTACGTGGTTATTGGGGCTGGCCAGAGCAGCCTGGAACGACATATTTGCTCTGGTGGATAATGCTGAACCTGGGATGGAGCAGTGCAAGTTCAGACATGCTGTCGCCAGGCGGTTTGGGCTATGGGAGCTGGGTGTTGGCAACAGAGTTGTTATACTTAGTTGCTGTGTCTGTTGGACATAGTGTCCAGGGTGTAAATCCAATAAAGTTCACGTTTGAGGAGTAAATTGTCAATATTGCCCCCCCTCCTGGGCATCTTGACCATCTCAATTCCCATGTATTTTAGAGCAGGCACACTATGTCGGGCCTCTTTGAAATGGGTTGCCACTGAACTTTTTATGTCTTTGTTGCATATTGCACAATGTAAAAAAGCATTGGCACATCATTGACTGATCCAATCTTAAAGAAGATCTTTCCTAAACCTCTGTGTGTGGTCTATAAAAGACAACCAAACCTCCGGAATATGTTGGTGAGGGCGGATTTACCCCCACCTCCTCCCCCCACACACTTTCTGAGTAACATCCAACCAGGCAACTATAAATGTGAAAACTGCCAACAATGTAACTTCACAAGTAAAACTCACTTTTTTAATCATCCCCATACTGGTAAAACAATTCCCATCAAGAGTATCATATCCTGTCAAAAAAAAATGTAATCTATATGCTTAAGTGCCCATGTGGCTTGGCCTACGTGGGAAAAACCAGGATAGCAGAACACAGATGTGCAATACGCAACAAAGACATAAAAAGTTCAGTGGCAACCCATTTCAAAGAGGCCCGACATAGTGTGTCTGCCCTAAAATACATGGGAATTGAGATGGTCAAGATGCCCAGGAGGGGGGGCAATATTGACAATTTACTCCTCAAACGTGAACTTTATTGGATTTACACCCTGGACATTATGGCACCAAGGGGTATGAATGAGGACTTCAGTATTAGACCATTCTTCTAACACATTCAGCTAAAAATCTTGACAATGGTGTTTTTTGTCCTTGTGCTGGTAACACGTTGCTGTACTGTAGTCTACTGGATATAAAATAACCCTGTGACTGTATAGACACTTTATCATGTTTACTTTAAACTATGACAGCCATAGGGCCTGATAGCCTGACATAGCCCGCCCATAATACGAATGTTCATCCGTATCCATGGTCTGGGAACGGTCCTCTGGGGCGTGTTTACATCGGTAGAGAGTCTACCGGCCAATAAGCGAAGCTGATTAGACGAGCTTTCCAATCGCTTCAAACCAGAAGTGAATGCCCTCCCCTCCGCAGTATAATCGCGTCAGGTTAAAGAACCCCCAGACCATGAGTACGGATGAACAGCAGTATTATGGTCGGGCTATGTCAGGCTAAGGGCCTGATGCTTCGTCAAATACTCTGAATAGACTGTTCTATACACTTTAAAACATTGGCTTACAATGATCTTTTTGTTGTTTTTTTTAAAAGGTCAAAGTGCATGCTGATATTTTTAATGTAAATATTTTGTAATTATGTGTACTTTTTGCACAGTATATATTCTTTGTGAACATTGTGCAACATGTTAAGAAGATTTATATCTGTAGATATTTTGGGATGCACCTCTCTATATTAGGTTTACCTTCCAATTAGAACTTGATTGCTGTATCATGTGACCCCTATCTATAACTATGACGTGTGTCTATCCTGATTCAAGTCTGATGAAGAGCGTGTAGCTCGAAAAAGCAAATGTAGTCTACGAAATGTAGTCTACGGTAGTCTACGAAAACTATTCCTGATCTTGATTAACGGTGACGCTTCTTGACTGTGATGGTGAAGCTCCTGGAGCAGAGAGACTCTCGGCGTATTCCTCAGCTTTTTTGGGATCCGTAAAGGAAGTTTGTGAACCGTTGACGGTAACCAGGAGCCTCACAGGGTATAGTAGACCATACCTGACACCGGGCCTGTCTCGGAGCAGCTCTCTGGCGTGGTTGAATAGCGCCCTACGTTTGGCAATGGTCGGAGGGTAGTCAGGAAAGATTTGGATTCTCGCCATCATAGTAGAGTTGTTTCGCTGGCACGGCCTTTTGTAAAATGTCCTCTAGCACATGATAGTAATGAAGTCTCAAGACGATGGGCCTTGGAGGTTCTTGTGGATCAGAGCTTCTGCGGAGGGTCCGGTGCGCCCGGTTGATTAGCGGCTTCTCATCCAAAGATAGGGGGACGGACCATTGGTCCGACATACCATTAGTCCGACATCTCATTAGTCCGAAAATGAACCATTGAATAGAGATACCATTAGTCAGACATACCATTAGTCCGAAAAAAACAGGCCCATTGGTCCGAAGTCCCATTAGTCCGACCATACACAGTAGAGATGGATGGATGACTTGTAATGAAAGACGCAAAATTCGTGGAACAAAGGAGACGTCTTTTTGTAGCATCGCGTGTCTAAAGACAGGTGGAAATGTGCTGGCCTGTTGTAACAATCAAGGGGTTCTGTTGAATGACTAAATATGAATGCAATAAACAGATAATTCTGAGAATAAAGTACAAGGTAGGCTACAAATCTGAGTGCGTCTCTTAATTACAGGCTATGAAACGATGTCCCTTTCTTCGGTTTAACAGTAAAGGAGGATACCCATGATACAATAACCCAGGACGCGCACAGCGGCGCTATTCACACACAATTAAATGTCCCAAACAATCCCAGGCATTGCAATTCCCCCTTTCATTCAGTCCTGAAAATAAACCTAAAAGTCCAAACTAAACGAAAGAGGACCACGCACAAGAGTCAATAATCCAATCCAGGAAAGCAAGAGGGCCGCTGCCGACAAAACTTTGTCTGCGATATAGCAAACCAAAAATATAATCCACAGAAAAAAAGGAAAAATGGGATTGCTGTTTCTCTGCTAGGTCAAGCAATATGAAAACACAGAAAAACAATACATCTCACCAAATCTGGTGAATGAGTCCACCCAGCAGTCCGCGAAGGAAATAAGTTTTCTCAATAGTCTACATAGTTTTTAGTTTCAAACTCAGTAAACATATCCAAACACTCCTTGCCACAGCACTGAGTACGGGGTCATCCCTATGTTCCCCAGGTCCTATGTTCCCAGTTGCTTCCATGCAGCCGCACGGCAAGGCGCAGGTTGTTGCTGCTCCGTGCCCACACTTTGTGATGAGGGAAGGAGAGGGGGTGTCGCGAACTGAAGTTCTTTGAACAGAGGCGCAGTGCGGAGCCCAGTGCGACATAGTCATGTTTAATTGATTTAAATGATTTAATTGAGATACTTAAGTCTTGTATGTAACAGCAGCTGCTTGAGAAGACGGTGGCAATCAGCCTAATGATAATTGTATGTTTGCAGTCAATTTGACTGAAGAGTCTGACACACAGCAAAAGCACACACACAGGGATTAAGTAAAGCATTGACAGTCATGGCCATATACAGCATTTTGAAATTACGAGGTCCTAAATGCGCGCACAGCGCGCCGAAAAATTTTCAACATAAGAGATCTACTGAAATTTTTAATTCTTAAAAATGCAATGGTGGGAGCACATCATGATAGACTTTTTTCTGATGGAAACACAGAAATTATACCCACTGAAAGTCAATGAGACACAGCTCCTCCTTCCTTCCTAATAGGCTACATAACTGAACAATGCTGAATATTCAGCTGTATCTTTTTAGCACAGAATTCTTTAGGCTATTTATGATTTTGTGACAACAGTGTAACCTGCCACTGATTGTGTCTGGAGAAAATATCATTTACTTCAGTGAATGATTTAAATGCTTAGTCTACAATAATGTGCTCCCACCACAGATTACAGTTGTGTTTATTTCACAGGTTTCAATTCTCTGCAAATTATAGGTCTATATTATAATGTGTGATGATAGCAAGTTCAGCCTTTAACACTATAATGACATACCTTGCCTAAATATAGGCGATATTTACACTGAAATTAAACCCTCTCAATCTCTAGCAAGTACGTTACCAATGATACCAATGGGTAGATCTGATTGTTTAGTTTTAATTAGATCAGATTTAATACCAAATACCTCGATTGTAAGAGGTATCATGCCCATATAAAGCTTCCGAAAGACAATGAAGCAAAATCGGAGATATGTTTTGCGGCACTAACGCGCGCAAAGGGATTAATTAAGAATGTTAAACTTATTTTCGGCTCGAAAAATTAGGCGTCCTCTATTGTAGCTACGGCCATGTTGACAGTCCTTAATGTCTTCACTGCTGGGAAAAAAAGGCTGCTGCAGAAGTGCGCTGGTTTAAGCAGTGAATAACACAATTACAAAATACCAGCGGTCTATTCGGCACCTAATTCCTAAGTTTCACCACATTATAAATCAAACAAGGTTAATATATTAACGAACAAATCTACTGGAAACAACAAGTAGCCTAAACTTTGAGAAGTAGTAAGGATAAGGAAACGTCGGGTGGCCACTGCAGAAAGCAGCCGCTTTTAAGAGTAGCCTAAATCAGCACAAAAAACAAACAACCATGTCCCAAAAGTTGAATGCACTAATTTCTCCAAAATCAAAGTACAGTATATGGATATCATGTCTGATCGCGGTAGCCTAGGCTATAGATTGGCTACCAAACGAAAAGGACAAGTCAAGTATGAGAGATTTTGAGCAAAAGACGTCTCCAGATTGGCCTTGGAGTTGCGCGTAATTGGACATAAACTTTACCACTATAACTTACTTGCGGACCACTATAGTATGGTTGGTTAGAACATTACAGAACAAATAAATAAATAAAATATAATAGCCTATTCATTCAACTGTCCAATCTCAAGCAGGCTATCCAAATCTGCTTTCTGCATAATGCAGGCAACAGAGAGATGGTGCGAAACTCCGCAGGTTGTATAGGCTACCTACGAAATGTGCACTCGCAAGCATATCCCATGCAATTTCCGTGGTCATATACAAGGCGGGGAACATAGGACCCGTTTCTTCCAGGACAAACTCTGTGTGATCGATTTTGTTTAATTACCAATTATGAGTTTTGAAACATAACGGAATTCACACAGAGTGTCACGTCAGTCTAACAAAAACAATGACAGACGGAGCTTTTAGGAAATAGACCGCAGTCTGGATTTATTCAATGGTTAATTAAATAAAAGCATTAGCAGAGAGTGGGGTAGGGGATGCGTGCGTGGCAGTTGCACGGGCAACCAAGGTTGCATTCCCTAAATTGCGACAATTATCTATCAGCCGTGGATGTGTTTTTTGTGTGTGTGTGCAAATGAACATCAAACTGCTTCAGTCTAAAAACGTTCCTACTACAAAACTCATCACAAATTAGCATTCAAAATGAGGAGGAGACACGCACAATATGCCCACACGCATTCACTCACACACAGAGGAGCGAGAACAGCTCAACACTGACAAGTAGCGTCAATATTTTGGTCATTAATTACTAGCCCCCTTACAAGCCATTCATGCATCTCTACATGTGTATTTTCGGACTAATGGGATGTCGGAACAATGGGCTTCTTTTTTCGGACTAATGGTATGTCTGACTAATGGGATCTCTCCTCAATGGCTCATTTTCGGACTAATGGGATGTCGGACTAATGGGATGTCGGACTTATGATACGGAACCCAAAGATAGGACCTCTTACCTCATACATTTTTCAGTCGTCCCAAGGATTTTTAGTACAGATTTTCTATAGTTTTGTGTAAATTTAAGGACAAAGCTGTCAGAGCTATTGCAAACATGTCTCACTCCTTCATCACTCAACCGAAAGTCTCAGCAAGCTCTTTCAACAGGGCTATGCTTGAATTCACTCTGGTACTTTCCTTTAAGAACAAGTTACCTCGTTTACTTAAATCAGTTAAAAGCTAAGGCAGTTTTAAACAGGCCTTGATAATCTTAGGCATTTGATAATTTGTATGGAAGTATAATGTTTGTTTTAACATGTGATGTCTGGTCTGCTGCTAATTACCCTTTTTCCTGCACCAAAGGGACTGTATAATATGTAGTCAACAGACACACTTTGAACCTGGAGCGATCTGCAAACTTTATTGTACTGTGCATGTGTACATACAGCACTACGGGTAATGGCACGGGACAGGACAGACTGTTGTCATGGGAGTAATCAAACTCAATACATTACACAGCCCTTGGAATTTGTCCCTCTCTTTGCTATCCCTTGTGCTATCTTCTCGGAAGTGTTGTGCCAATGCTGGGTAAGAGTGCCAAAACTGCACTGACAGCCCTGCACGAAGTTGCCACCCAGTGGACAGTGGACACTCTTCCAATCCTTCTTAATGTTTTATGAAGGTTCTGGACACACTCACTCAGCTCTCGCATGTTTTTGGGTGACTCAGACTGGCTCTACAATGAGTATAATGCATTCAGGAAGGCTTGGAAGTACTTTGTTCCCCCTGTAGCATCTAATGCCTGGTCCACAGCCAGCTCCAGCCTGTGATTAAGACAGTGCCATAAGATGATCTCTGGAAAGTAATTCTGGAGAATTTTCCCAACACCTTGACTTGACTCCCAACATCACTCTTGCCCCATCACTTCAAAATCCAATTAATACTGTACTTCCTGCCCCATCACTGCAAAATCCAATTAATACTGTACTTCCTGCAGTAGCTCTACATGGTGAAGCCATTGTTCAACAGGCAGCTCATAATCTTCTCTTTGATATGCGAAGCACACAGACTGTCCAGCTCTACCAAGTCTAATGGAAAAGCAGAAGGCTCCATGTCTCCATCAACACTAGTGAACGAGTGGGAGGGCCACTCTAGGAAACTGGTGACTTTAGAGAGAGACTGGTGAGCAGGCAGACCACGGTTAGATGGTCGGGAGTTGGAAGGACAGAGGCAGGGAATCCTTTCTAGGAAATTTATTGAAGCTCAGAGCTCGGAGACAGGATTAATGACAGTTGTTTGAATGTATGTGTGTGTGTGTGTTTATGTGTGTGTGTGTGTATAGCGTACAAAAGAAACACATCAGACCAATGGGAGGCCTCTTAGTAGTAGCAGTGATGCTGTGCTGAGGTTACAAAAGAAAGAAAATTAGTGCTGTCAAGCGATTAAAATATTTAATCGCGATTAATCGCATTTTTTCTGTAGTTAACTCATTAATCGCGATTAATCGCAAATTTCTTTCTATTCGAAATGTCCCTCGATTTCTTTTTGTCCCATTTTTATTTATTTATTTTCATTTTAATGCTGTTATCAGCATTCATTGGTGGGGGTGAATACCAATTTAAAATAAAAGAAAACCCAGTTACAGCATCAGAAATTATTAACATGTTCAAGTACTGCCAGAGAGATGTTGATGTCTTTTATGTTGCTAGTTTACAAGTTTACAAAAAAAAAAAAAAAAAAAAAAACCTGGATGGTGGCCCTTTAAATTATACTAACTTATATTTTAAAGAGGCTCAATGGAAATATGGCATTATGGTCTACATGAGTAAACCTACATTGCATGAGCATACCTTTAAAATGCATTTTGCCATATTGGCAATTGCCCTGCAAGAAGCTCTCATTTTAGTGACAAGGTCATACGTTCAGAATCAGGTAGGCAATAGGCTATGCGTCTCGTTTGCACAAATTCTCTCTCTCAGTTGCGCTCCGACCTGTTTCACCTCTCTCACTTGCGCTGCAATTTTGAAACCGATATTAGCCTATTTGCGGGGTATTCAGTTCAAGAGAAGGAATTTCTAAGTGACAACATTAATCCTCTAGCTAGTTAACAACCTAAATATGCGAACATGCGAGTGAGCGTCAACGATTGTGTCGGTAAAATATTTGTTTTCACTGACATCAAATGACGCTCACAAACATTATCTCTCTCAGTTGTGCTCCGACCTGTTTCACCTCTCTCACTCGCGCTGCAATTTTGAAACTGATATTAGCCTATTTGCGGGTTATTCAGTTCAAGAGAAGGAATTTCTAAGTGACAACATCAATCCTCTAGGTAGTTAACAACCTAAATATGCGAACATGCGAGTGAGCGTCAACGATTGTGTCGGTAAAATATTTGTTTTCACTGACATCAAATGACGCTCACAAACATTCTCTCTCTCAGTTGCGCTCCGACCTTCACCTCTCTCACTCGCGCTGCATTTTTGAAACTGATATTAGCCTATTTGCGGGGTATTCCGTTCAAGAGAAAGGATTTCTAAGTGACAACATTAATCCTCTAGTTAATTAACAACCTAAATATGCGAACATGCGAGTGAACGCCAACGATTGTGTCGGTAAAATATTTGTTTTCACTGACATCGGAGCAGCAGAGCAGAGTGCAGACACATCTACACCCGTGTGCGGAGTGCGTAGGCTAGCCTACTGTAGGCATGAGTAGCCTAGGTCCTAGGCTAAGCAGTAGGCCTACTTCAAGCCTAGTACAAACACAGGACATACTGAAACGTCGGGAGGTGTTGGAATGTCGGAGATATTTTTTTTCACATTCCATTGATAATGGCGGGTCAAATGCGTTAATCGCGCGTTAAAAAAATTGACGGCGTTAAAATGGGGTTGCGTTAACGCCGATATTAACGCGTTAAACTGACAGCACTAAAGAAAATACAATGAATATACAATATATATTCATAACATATACAAAAATAATAAATATAGACTTTAAATATGTTAACTGCCCTAATTGCCCTTTAATGTGGAAAGTTACCCTTTAAAGTGACAATGTGGCCATTAATGGCCTTTAATGACAATGTGGCCTTTAATGCCCTCGGATGTGATAAAGGCTGTCAATACATAAACAGTGGTTTTAAACAAGCCTAATTAGCTGCAAAGTGGTTCTAAATTGTAAAGATATAAGTTAAACATAAATATTTATTAATGTAAATTAATTCAAAGAAAACAAAACAATACAATTTTAGCTGTTCACGAATCCACTTCCGGGTTATCGGCTGCACTTGCCACTCACGTTACTACAGCCCACAATACAACAACAGTCGCGGCTATTTTAAACAACACATTGGATATTCAGCTTGAAGCTGAGGGCTAATGAATGAATGGAGTGTCGGTAAACACTGGTGCAGTGAACGCGGTACCATACGTCACTGCACACAATGTAGGCTACAACAATCAGTAAGTGAAGGGAAACTATAACTCACGTTTAGAAGACGCACACAAGGAAACTTCAAAGGAATATCAATCTCTCCGACGAGACGGTGATGCGGCCATACCCAGATGCAAAAGGGATTGCTATGTAACTGGGTAGGTTAAATACTCTCATTCATTATTGGTAACAGGTTACAGGTGTCAGTGTAAGTGTTGTGGGTGCGGTGAGTGCGTAGGAACGGTAGGGACGCAACGTGGGCCAGCGGCAAATATATTTCTGACGGTCTTTCCTGACGGTCATCAGGCATGGACCAGTAGCGAGTGAGGAGGATTTTGTACAACTAGCTTTCAAAATCACAATGAGTGCTGATTTGTGGCCCACAATAGTTGACTCATCAGCCAATACTGTTATCTTACTTCTGTTTTCTATCACCCTCTTCATAAGCTCCTTTTTCATCATGATCAATTATATCTACACAGACTGTTTTGCTGTGCAAAATACGGCCAAAATCAAGACAATTTGCTTGTTGCAGGTCAATCAATCAGACTCAAAATCTGTGAAAGGCTTGTCATCTTTGGCTACAGAATATGCAGTCCTGAATACCCTGGCAGTGGTCTCAAATGCAGACTCCTGACTGGTGGCATTCATGTTCAGAAGTATATATTTTTCTGCTGTCTGAAGAATCTTAATTGCTTCATTGTGAGCTGCAGACTGTCTTTGTTCAATTACTTTTTTGCGCAATGATTAAAGCTGATCATTCCTTGAGTGGCCACATTGGCCAACCTTCCCCTCGCCCACTGATGAGCAATATTGACACCACGGGATACTTGGACAAATGTCATGCATGCTTGTAAATGTGCAAATGTATCCACCAGGGAGGGGAAAGATGTCTACAGAGAACTAACCCTAACCCTAAGCCTGGGATGAAAGAAAAAAACATAACATCTTGTTGTTGCTGCTGTAGGCCTGTTTATTGTTATTGTAACACTGTTACTCTGTGTTACAGACTCTTTCTCTGCTTCTGCATTGTGTAGTTGAAATAAAGGGAAGACTCTCGAGCTGGCGGATGAGCACTTTATTCCGTGTATAACGTGTTGCCAGATGCACAAAAACAGTGGGATCAGGTCGTGGGCTTGAGTCTGCTGCAGTGCAATTTCAATTCAATTCAATTTTATTTGTATAGCGCACAAATACAGTACATTGTCTCACGGCGCTTTACAGACAGTACGGGAAGCATCCATGAGAATCAGGGGCAAGGAAAAACTCCCTCGCTTTGTAAATAATTTGTTATGTAGGAAGAAACCTTGGGCAGATCCACGCCTCATGGACTCAGCCTACCTGCCTGGGGCCTAATAAAGTATCCGTAAAGTCTGATGCATAGATTGACCATGGTTAACACAAAACAGTATGAGTACTGAATGTAGTCAGAGATGATATACACATAGTTTGTGTGACAGTCAGGGCCAAGGGATGGAGTCAGTAGTTGGAGTGTGGGATTAGTCAGTAATTGGAGTGGGATCAGAGGTCATTGGGTGTTGGTCGCCATCTAAGTAGTGGTCATCAGGTAGCCATCAGGCCAGTTCCATCACGGGCCTCAGAGAAAAGGGGAGGATGGTCCTGGTGTGTGGCTCCGGGGGGGTTGGTCAGCATCCATAGTGGGGTAGGGTTGGTGGCAGGGAGGTTCATCACTCAGCCAGTGCGTCAGGGCAGAGGAGGCAAGAGAGACAAAAGAAACAGAAACAAGAGGGTTAGGCCAATCTAGGAGGATATCACTTCAAGGAGGCCAGCATTTTGAGATCTCAGAGGTCTTGCTGGATGGTATGGAACAAGTAAATCTGTAATATACGCAGGAGCTAAGCCATTAAGTGCCTTATACGTCATGAGAAGGATTTTGAAGTCAATTCGACTTTTGACAGGAAGCCAGTGTAGAGATGTTAGAATGGGAGAAATATGTTCATATTTCTTAGTTCTAGTGAGTGTTCTAGCTGCTGCATTTTGGATTAGCTGTAGACTTTTAATGCAGGTGTTACTGCACCCTGAGAACAGAGCATTGCAGTAGTCGAGTCTGGAGGTAATTCAATTCAATTCAATTTTATTTATAGAGCGCACAAATACAGTACATTGTCTCGCGGCGCTTTACAGACAGTACGGGAAGCATCCATGAGAATCAGGGGCAAGGAAAAACTCCCTCGCTTTGTAAATAGTTTGTTATGTAGGAAGAAACCTTGGGCAGATCCACGCCTCATGGACTCAGCCTACCTGCCTGGGGCCTAATAAAGTATCCGTAAAGTCTGATGCATAGATTGACCATGGTTAACACAAAACAGTATGAGTACTGAATGTAGTCAGAGATGATATACACATAGTTTGTGCGACAGTCAGGGCCAAGGGATGGAGTCAGTAGTTGGAGTGTGGGATTAGTCAGTATTTGGAGTGGGATCAGAGTTCATTGGGTGTTGGTCGCCATCTAAGTAGTGGTCATCAGGGGGCCATCAGGCCAGTTCCATCACGGGCCTCAGAGAAAAGGGGGGATGGTCATGGTGTGTGGCTCCGGGGAGGTTGGTCAGCATCCGTAGTGGGGTAGGGTTGGTGGCAGGGAGGTACGGGAGGTTCATCACTCAGCCAGTGCGTCGGGGCAGAGGAGGCAAGAGAAACAAAGAGAAACAGAAACAAGAGGATTAGGCCAATCTAGGAGGATATCACTTCATGATATGTGTCATATAATCTAGCTAGAGTGAGGAGAGGGAGAGAGAGAGAGAGAGAGAGAGGAGAAAGAGGGTTGTACAGGATGGCAAGTGTGCAGAAGGTGGCAGCACTAGGCTATCGCAGCATAACTAAGGTATGGTACATGGCATCTCACCAACCCAGAAGGGGGTGGTCAGTGGCCGCCTTGGAAAAACAGCAGAGGTAGCCCTCCCAAGAAAGCCCAAGAGGAGTGGTGATATGCCATGGCCCACTCCTAATTATAGGAAATGTCAAAAAGGAAGGTTTTAAGTCTAGACTTAAAGGTATTGAGAGTGTCCACTTCGCGAATGTAGGGAGGAATAGAATTCCATAGAAGAGGTGCTCGATAGGCAAAAGCTCTTCCCCCAATTGTAGTTTTAGATATGGTCACTTTTTCAAGGAGGCCAGCATTTTGAGATCTCAGAGGTCTTGCTGGATGGTATGGAACAAGTAAATCTGTAATATATGCAGGAGCTAAGCCATTAAGTGCCTTATACGTCATGAGAAGGATTTTGAAGTCAATTCGACTTTTGACAGGAAGCCAGTGTAGAGATGCTAGAATGGGAGAAATATGTTCATATTTCTTAGTTCTAGTGAGTGTTCTAGCTGCTGCATTTTGGATTAGCTGTAGACTTTTAATGCAGGTGTTACTGCACCCTGAGAACAGAGCATTGCAGTAGTCGAGTCTGGAGGTAACAAATGCATGTATATGTTTTTCAGCATCCTTAAAGGACAGGAACTTCCTAACCTTAGCAATGTTTCTAAGGTGAAAAAATGATGTTTTAGAAATGTGCTTTACATGGCTATTCAGGGAGAGGTCTTGATCAATAAGTACCCCCAGATTTTTCACTTGTGAGCTAAATGAGAGTGTAGGACTGCTAAGTGAGCTATGATGGTGAAGCGAGGTGTCCTTCAGTTGTTTAGAGGCAATCATCATAACTTCAGTTTTATCTGAGTTCAAGCATAAGAAATTTTTGACATCCAAACTTTAATGTCTTCAAGACAGGCATTAAGTTTGGTTGTCGGAGTACAGTCGCTAGGCTTCATAGAGAGATAAAGCTGTGTATCATCTGCGTATGAGTGAAATGCAATGCCATGTTTCCTAATGATTTCACCCAGAGGTAGCATATATAGAGAGAATAGTAGGGGGCCCAGTACTGAGCCTTGCGGAACGCCATATTTAACTTTAGCATGATAAGATGAGACGTTGTGAGCATGTACAAATTGGTATCGATCAGTGAGGTAGGATTTGAACCAAGCTAGTGCTGAATTTCTAATGCCTATCGTATGTTCGAGTCTGTGTAGTAGGATATCGTGGTCAATGGTGTCAAAAGCTGCACTAAGATCAAGTAAGATTAATATGGATACATTACCATTGTCCATGGAAAGAAGGAGGTCGTTGAAGACTTTAACTAAGGCTGTTTCAGTGCTGTGATTAGCTCTAAATCCTGATTGGAAGACTTCCTGGATTTTGTTTTCGTCTAGGAAGCGACAAATTTGTTTGAACACAATTTTTTCTAGAATTTTGGATATAAAAGGAAGGTTGGATATAGGTCTGTAATTAGCCAGAACATCAGGGTCAAGGTTTGTTTTTTTAATCAATGGTTTAATGACTGATGTCTTGAAAGTAGTTGGTACATGTCCCGCTAGGAGTGAGCTATTGATAATTTCAAGTAATGTCTCAGCTAGCGGTGTAAAGGCTGCCTTGAGGAGGTGAGTAGGAATAGGATCAAGTAGGCATGTTGACGCCTTCGCTTTAGTAATGAGAGAAGAAATTTCTAATATATCAGTGGGCATAAAGGAGTCAAGGTATGCTACGGGTTGGCTACAGCTATCAGTAGTTAGTAGAGAGGCTCTAGGCATGTTGCTAATTTTAAGTCGTATGGTTTCAATTTTTTCATTGAAAAAATTCAGGAAGTCGTCACTGCTGAGGTGACTTGGAATGGACTGAGTTACTTCAGTCTTACTTTTTGTCAAATTTGATATAGTGTTGAAGAGGAATTTTGGATCGTCTTTGTGTTCATGTATAAGCGAGGAATAATAAGCCGTTTTAGCATTGTTCAGTGCAGTCTTGTATTCTTTCAGGCTCTCTCTCCAGGCAATGTGAAATACTTCGAGTTTAGTGTTGAGCCATTTCCTTTCTAGTCTGCGAGCAGTCTGTTTTAATGTACGTGTATGTGTGGTGTACCAAGGGGCAGTTTTTTCTACCTTCCTTGTTTTCTTTTTAAGTGGAGCAATTAAGTCAAGTGTTGAATGTAATGTGTTCATAACATGATCAGTAAATTGGTCGATATGTGTTGGTGATGGGATAGGACTATCATAGCGTGTTGGTGTAAGGTCAGGAATTTTTCCAATGAAATCGTCAGTGGTTTTAGGCGTTATGCCTCTAGTGTAGTAGTGGGTCACATTTTGCGCTACATGGTCGACTGGTATTTCTAGAGTAATAAGGTAGTGGTCAGTCAATGTTGGTTGGGGTGCAATTGTAAGTTGTTCTACTTGAGTACCATAAGTTAGTACAAGGTCGATAGTGTGGTTGTCTTTATGTGTAGGTGCATTTACATTTTGACAGAAGCCAATGTGCTCAATAAGAGATTGGAATGCAGCTGTCAGGCTGTTGTGTGCAACATCCATGTGAATATTAAAATCACCCAAGATGACTATTGTATCTGATTTAACAACTAATGTGGATATAAAGTCAGAGAATTCAGTTAGGAATTCAGTGTATGGCCCTGGAGGTCTATACAATGTTACAATAGTTAATGGCTTAGCTCCAGGTTGAATAAGGTTGAGGACGAGTACCTCGAAAGAATTGAACTTATGTTCGAGCTTGGGAGCCATACTGCAGCTAGAATTGTAGATAGTGGCTACCCCACCTCCACGCCCGCGTTGGCGCGGTGTGTGGAAGTTTGAATGACTGGGGGGAGTGGCTTCATTTAGCGATAGGTATTCGTCTGGTTTTAGCCAGGTTTCAGTGAGGCAAAGTATGTCAATATGATTATCAGTAATGAGTTCGTTTACTAGCGTCGATTTTGACGAGAGTGAGCGAGTATTCAACAAGCCAAACTTCAATTTTGACTGTTGGCTATGCTTATAGTTTGCTTCTGGTTTTATGTGTAACAAATGCATGTGTAAGTTTTTCAGCATCCTCAAAGGACAGGAACTTCCTAACCTTATCAATGTTTCTAAGGTGAAAAAATGATGTTTTAGAAATGTGCTTTACATGGCTATTCAAGGAGAGGTCTTGATCAATAATTACGCCCAGATTTTTCACTTGTGAGCTAAATGAGAGTGTAGGACTGCTAAGTGAGCTATGATGGTGAAGCGAGGTGTCCTTCAGTTGTTTAGAGGCAATCATCATAACTTCTCAGAGTTCAGAGCAGAATCTCTTCCTGCTACTCTAATTAAAACCTAATATACTGTATCTACATTTCTAATGTTATGGAGTGTGTCAAGAAAATAAATGAAATAAATTTCAAAAGGGAAAAATGTATTATAAATGAATATATTGTTACGACCTAGGGATGAAGGTCGCAACAAAGAGGGAGGCGAGAGGTTGGTTTTCTTAACCAAAATAAAGGTTTATTAACTAACTCAAACAAACATCAAAACAAACTATACAAAGAGAGTGAGATGTGTCCAAGTCAGTCATCAGCAATGTATGAATGTTGGTTGGGCTGAAATGTCTTTGTGTGGTGTTGCATGCTCCAAATCAAAGTAAGAATGGCCTCTGCGGCTGGGAGAGGAAACTGCTCTTTTAAGCTCCAGGCCACACCCACAGGTGTGCCTCATCAGCAATTATCAGCAGATTCTGAGCGTTAAGTTGACCTGAAATTAGAAGCACAGAGACAAACGAGCAGGAGGCCCAGCGGGCCGTAACATGTAGGTGTGAATGTGCGTTAATGCACTGAGGGGACCTAGGCTATTTTCTATCTCTACCTCAAATGTAGTTCTAAATGGATTCTTAAATGGTGATCATATAGTGTACAATAAAAACATAAAAATATACAGAGACTAAAAATACACTGGAAACTAATCCAAAATAAAATAAATCTGTCATATAAAATCACGGGAAAACATTGCTTCATCCATTTTCATTTAAACCAATGCGCAAACTGCGCTAAACATTGCGCCTAAAAGCAGTACTGAACATGGCAGGCTAGTCAGGTTCCATATCATAAGTCCGACATCCCATTAGTCCGAAAATGAGCCATTGAGGAGAGATCCCATTAGTCAGACATACCATTAGTCCGAAAAAAAGAACCCCATTGTTCCGACATCCCATTAGTCCGAAAATACACATGTAGAGATGCATTAATGGTTTGTAAGGGGGCTAGTAATTAATGACCAAAATATTGACGCTACTTGTCAGTGTTGAGCTGTTCCTTGCTCCTCTGTGTGTGAGTGAATGCGTGTGGACATATTGTGTGTGTCTCCTCCTCATTTTGAATGCTAATTTGTGATGGGTTTTGTAGTAGGAACGTTTTTAGACTGAAGCAGTTTGATGTTCATTTGCACACATACACAAAAAAAACACATCCACGGCTGATAGATAATTGTCGCAATTTAGGGAATGTGAACCTTGGTTGCCCGTGCAACTGCCACGCACGCATCCCCTACCCCACTCTCTGCTAATGCTTTTATTTAATTAACCATTGAATAAATCCAGACTGCGGTCTATTTCCTAAAAACTCCGTCTGTCATTGTTTTTGTTAGACTGACGTGACACTCTGTGTGAATTCCGTTATGTTTCAAAACTCATAATTGGTAATTAAACAAAATCGATCACACAGAGTTTGTCCTGGAAGAAACGGGTCCTATGTTCCCCGCCTTGTATATGCACTGCAAAAAAGCCCTTCTAAAAAATAAGAACAAATATTAGTGTTTTAAGTGAAAAATTGCTTATTTTGAGCAAAATAATCTGCCAGTGCAGCAAGCAAATTGGACTTGGTAAGAATTCTTAAAACAAGAAAATAATATCTAAGTAGTAAGCAGAAAAAAAACTTGAAACAAGTAAAAAAATCTTGTTTTTCTGTTGCTTGTTAAGATTTTTTTCTCTTATTTTAAGCATGGTCTTCTTATTTATTAGTCATTTTTGCTTAAAATGAAATGTACTCTTAAGAAATTACTGCTCAAAACAAGCATTAAAACAGCCTTAAAAACAAGGCAAATTTACTTGATACCAGTTCATTAAAAGGCTTAAAAGTAGTCTAATTTTCTTACCTAGAATATTCATTTTCTTATCTAGAATAAATTTCTTGTTTAGGTATAATGACTATATGAGAAAAAAAACACACTTGGCAAGAACTTCAAAACATAGATTTTTTTTTTATTAAGACCTTTAGTCTGAAGGGATTAAAGAACCACATTTTGGATGTCATGTACTGTGTATGAGACTGCTCCTTCCAACTCACAGAATTAGTGAACACACTGTCAACGACATACCTGGCTGGTTTCCACAATACTCAATGCTACTGGCCAAACCAGATATGGCAGCAAAGAAAACATTCTAAAGAAACAGCCCACTCTTTTAAATGTATTTTTGACGCAACTTGACTTAAAACTAAGTAAAACATCCAGCATAACTCCAGCCAAAATAAAAAGTAAAATAAAAAATAACTCCAGTTCAATAAAAAGTAAAAAAAAAGAGTTATTGTATGTATTTGAAATTAAAGTGACCAGCAGCAGAATTTTACAGACTTCTGACCTCACTTTGACTCGTGAAAGTTGAATTTTACTCGTCCCCACAGTCTTCTAAATAGTGAATCTGGATTTATTTCTTTAAGTTAACTCTAACATTACAGCCCTTTTTTTTAACTGTCGCGGGAGAGGTGGTTTGTGTTAAAAAAATCAAATAAAAAAAAATCAACTTGAGTCTTCATCATACACACTATCTAAAAAAGGCTTGCCAGTCAGCTTTGGCACGTTTAAAAGCTGCCGTTTGGTCTTTCTCATGTATCGCGTCACCCAAGACCTCAGTCTGAAGGAGTAAGAGAACTGATGACACACATTTTGGATAAGTCATGTGAAAGGTGTAGTAGTACGCCATGATGTACAGGACGGACTCTGCAAGGCAGCTCCTGGCAAAGGACACGACCGGGGCATTCCCGGCACACAGGAAACACTCCTCTTCTCCCACAAGGACAAATGGGACAGCAAGTGGAAATCTTCTTAAGTACACATCTGGGGCCTCTGTGGGCTGAACATCAAAACAAGATTACATTACAGTACACCTAGCTGACACTTTTCTTACCCAACTTGCAGTTACAGTACGACTTAGGCCCATTTACAGAGCACTGAGGGAGGAAGAGATTAGTAAGGGTGGGGGTTGAACCGGCAACCGATCAAACGTCCATAACCATTACATCAATTCTGCCCAAAGCAAGATACAACTTGTGCTCGAGGACACTTCAAAGAGTGATGCTGAAATCCAATAAGGATGGACACATAGGCTATATAGATATTTTGCCTTGCATACGTTAATGTAAATAAGCTGTTTCACCTGCAGAACATGAATGAGTGCCTCTGCCGGCGATGCCATCTTCTTTGGTGCAGGGTATCCAGATGGGAACATGTCCGGCAGTGATTTCATCAGGTCCATGGCTTGCTCATCTAGAGAGAGAGAGAGAGAGAGAGAGAGAGAGAGAGAGAG
Source organism: Sardinella longiceps (assembly GCA_027497455.2). Taxonomy (NCBI): domain Eukaryota; kingdom Metazoa; phylum Chordata; class Actinopteri; order Clupeiformes; family Clupeidae; genus Sardinella; species Sardinella longiceps. The sequence continues at coordinate 74,828 of JAODXP020008252.1, read as the reverse complement.
AGAGAGAGAGAGAGAGAGAGAGAGATGAGCTACTAAGACAAAGTAATTGACCCTTCCACGACTCCGCCCATGAACGGCAACAGACCAATCATAGCTTAGCAACTGTTGCTACTCCACCAAGCTCGCCATCAAGTTGGTTAAAAAATGATGTGCCTTTAGCGTGTGCAAATCGGACAGCAGACACGCCAAAATCCTTGAGGGAGGGATTAAGTTTTATCCTTTCCCAAAATCCAAGACACTGGAAGAAACATACAGGCTGTGGATCTAGCAATTTGGATGACCCACCACCAACTTAATGTCAGCAAGATAAACAGAAGAGCTATGGTTGTGTTTTGTTTGATTCTATTTGCATGGTCGAGAGGGTGAAAAACGCCAACAAGGATCGCTAGATATCCCAGTTGTTGCATGTCGTTTGGCTGGTATTACTGGAGGTGAAAATGTTTAGCCTACATTTAGCAAAACAACCATCATGTGAATTTCATGCAACAAAGTTGTTGCTTGTAAATATGTCCACCTCTAGCGCTCCCCGTTTTTAACATTCTCGACCAGAGGCAAGAAAACACAACCGTAGCTCCTTACTTAGAACATATGTGCATCTTGTTTACATGCTTCATCCACAGTCTGCATGTTTCCTCCAAGGTCTTGGATTTCTGACAGTAATACACAAAAACACACTGTTCAAACATTGTTGGTTTTTTTTTCATTTCTTTGTCAAGACAAGATGGGCTTACTGCAAAATTGTGGGGTGTCTTACACTGGGATCTGTAGCCTATGCTTGAATGATAAGAGTTTTGCCCTCCATCCTCCACTCATTTGACTGGCTACAAACATGGCAAGTTATGTCATGAATAGCCTCCATGTGCGTATTGCAGACATATCAGCTTACTTTGGTCTGAAGTGTTCCTGTTTTCCCAGGAATTTCCAATTATTTCTTTTGGCAAAGACATTATTGACGAAGTTGAAAACATGTCACCTCTCCATTCATTTCAATAGCGAAAGCCAGCGAGACTGAAAGGCTTGGCGGATATAGCAACAGTTGCTATGGGGGGAGGGGCTTCGCGGAAGGGTCAATTGGAGATACTGAGTGTGACAAATACTGTTAATTGCAATTGTATTTTCAGACAGATTGCAAAACCTTACCTGCAGGAAGTCCCATCGGTGGCTTCAGGACCTTCTTGTACACGCCATAGAAGGAGAGTTTGGTTCTGAAGTCTGCCCAGCGCTCCTTCAGCTCCTTCAGATACTGTCCATTGTCTTTCGCCACAATTCTTCTCAGCTCCTCAAGGACCTTGGCATTATATTGCAAAAAGAAGACCGATACATTTTGTCAGAAGATACAGGCTGACCTATACATTCTTCCCTTCACCCATTGATGTCTAGTGCACCTGCAAAAGGCTGCTGAATGTCTAGCCCTTATAAATAAAATTTGCCCTCAGCCTATACTGAGGCTGTAACGACACTCAACTCATGATTCAATATCACGATTCATGACTTACGATTCGATACGCCCTTCTATTTCACATAAGCTATCATAAACTGATAGTTTATGGGTAGAATAGGTTACAAGAGGTTACTAATAATTCTAAAAAGTTTCTATAATAATGATGCTTGGAAGCACCATCACTTCATATCATGTGGTTTTCTGGGCTGATGGGTATCAAAACATCAAAAGGGCATACAGTATCGTGATCGTTACAGCCCTAGCCTATACATGCTTTTTAAAAAATATATATATAAACGCGGTGTTGTGAGGAGGGGCAAGATACTGGCAGCCAATTATTCTGTAGGAGCCAATTTTTTGACTGACAGCAGATTCCAACAATCAGATTGAGTTGTGCGCAGCGAGTGTCGTGCAGCCAGGACAAAAAATTAGAACCCATGTATACAAATCTAAATGTATTAGCCTCTGAAGCACATAAAAACACGTTATCATTCAGCTCCAACACACCAAGGTTTGTAATGAAATTCTCAAATTTCATGACCCTGAATGCTGAGTCATGCAGCTCCAGGTGCCAGGGCCAATGTTTTGCAACGCAACATTCAGCATCAATCGGTTAATTCTGATTAGGGAGTGTACTTACATGGTCTATGTTCTTGAAGCATGAGTAGGCCTCAAGGATTTTGCCAGGTCTGTCCGCTTCCTTCAGGGTATCGGAGTCAATGAATTGTCGTCTTCCTTCAAATTCAAGGTCCAGCAGCTGAGCGACATCGTCTTGATTTTGCTTGGTCTTCCGCCCAATCGCCTGCAGATTCCTGTAATGCCTGGCCTGGGCCATGCTACTGTCGTGTCCTAATTTTAAATAGGGATAAAAACACATCATTTCAAGGTCCACTGTGTGAAATTTTTAGTTGTTTATTGCCAGAATTCATGCCACCCATTGACTGATTTTACCTTTTTCATGAATACTTACCACCACCATCAAATTCTAAGTATTCAATATGACTGGGAAAATGGCACTTTTCATACATGAAAAAGGGGATCTTCTCCATGGTCCTCCATTTTGAAATTCCAGAAATAGCTATTTTTAGCTGAAAAAATGACTGTACTTGGGCCATACTAGAAAATATTACCTCATTACTTAGTAAACTTTCATGAAAAGATCAAATTTGGCAATAGGTAATCCAGTTTTAATGAACAGCATAGTTGCAGTACCCGTTTTGACCACACAGTGGTCAAAAACTGCACAGTGTACCTTTAAATGTTTAATCTCAATCTACAACTTGTCAGAACCGAAACATGCCATTTTTTTGTTCGGACAGCGCTTCTTGGACATCAAGGCAGCAGAACATTGTCGGATGCCCTATTCCACAATAAACTACTGAAAACGGTGTCATCAACTTCTCGTAACTGATAATTATCTGCAAGTCTGTTAGTCAAGTTTCCCCATTGTATTTTGCAAGGGATGGTTTTACTTGTCCAAGGGATGGTTTTACTTGTCCAAAATAGAGTTAAGATAATTTGTAAGGTTAAATGGAAATGTGAAATTCCAAAAATCCAATACACTTACCAATAGCTGCCTCTTTCACTGGAGTACTTGTTGATGGGCTGTGGACCTCATGGAGAGTGGAGAGCGGGCTGTGGACCTCATGGAGAGTGGAGAGCGGAGTGTGGACCTCAGGAGTGCTAGGGGTGCTGCTGTGGCTCGCCGAACAGAGAATGGTAGATGTGGTGGAATCATCAGTGTCATCGGCCTCCGTATATTGCAGTTTTCTCTTCCCTCTTGCCGGAGTGCTACCCTGGCTTTTCTTTGGTGATCGAACATTGTGGATTCTCTTTTGCAGCCGCTTGAAGACTTCAATCTAGGCAGAAAATCAAAAAAACAAGAGAAAGACCTTGTTAGCATATTAGTCAGGAGGGAATTCGTCCAAAGTCAGGAAGATTGTGCACTTCTGGACAAGTTTTTGATTTTTGGCAGGGTGTTAGATATAGGTATAAGATTTTCAAAAATCAATGGATACAAGTTGGGGTGACCCCCTAGTGGCTGGTATTCATACAATCCAAAATGGCCCCCAACGGAAAAAGAAAAGACTATATCTAGGTTTCCTTTAGTCTTAAATTGTTGTATAATGTCGTTTTTCTACTTTGTTTGACACAAGGAATTCAATTTGGATATATTCCTCTCATTTTAGATACAATTTTATATTAAATCTATATCATAGTCATCTTTAGCTAAAATAAACTGTCAATGTCTGTAAAAAGGTCAAACAAAAGGTAGCAGGAGGTAACAGATCATTATAACACCTTCCAATTGCATGCCAAGTTTTATGATATTCCGCTCATGGGAGGCCATACAGCAAATTGATTTACGACATTTTATACCAACTGGCCAGCAGGTGGCCGGACATTTTTCTGCAATATCTAAAGAACCATCGGGCCTAGGGGGACCACATTTTTATATGCTAGTCTTCAGGGGCCATGTAAACCTATCCCATGATCACCCATTCCATGTATAGCGCCACCTGGTTAAAAATGAAAAAGCTAAAGTGAGGTATTTTAATCAGTGTTAACAGGTATCTCTAGCTGACATGGTCAAAACTACACTAAGGCATGTCAAAATGCATGCCAAGTTTCGTGTTGGCATGTTGGCAGGAGCTGGTCACTAGATAGTGACTCGATCCCACCCAATATGGCTACAAAAAGTTTGAAAGGAAAAAAAACCCTGGAGTGGTGGAGTGGGGGTGGAAGATGACTCATAGGCGGCCCACATGGTAACGGACCTTGCAACGTAAACAACAGCTCTGGTAGGACACAAGCTACAAAGCTGCATATGTATCTGGAAAAAGATAACATCAGAGAAGGGTCTCAAGATCCATCAAGTTAGGGAAAAAAGGGTCGAATCTTGTGGCCAAAATCTTGTCAGAAAAATGAGTGGGGAACCATCAATATAGAAATAGTCCTTCTCCTGGAGGGGCTGAAAGGTGGTGTAGAGATGAATCTGGACAAGATTGGAGAAGTCATCTACAGCCATGGGGCAAAGAGATTTTGGGTGAAAAGCGAGCGCCGCAAGGTACTGAAGGAACCAGCTCATTCCAAGTCCAGAAGGCAAAGAGAGAATGAAAGGCTGGTGAAGAAAAGAAGGTGCCTGAGAACAGTGGAAGAATGCAGCAGAAGTGGAGAGGAAAGGACATGAGGCACTATAAAGTGACATTAAGCAGCGTCCCTCAACACTGAGAAGAGCTGAATGCTTGAGAAAGCAACACAAGAAGGAGAGAACGAGGAGTGCCTTCTACAGAGATCCCTACAAGTTTGTGAAAGCCCTCTTCGTCAAGGAGAAATCTGGGACCCTCAAAGCTACCTTCAAAGACCTACTCCGATAACCAGAGGCACATGCCAGCCAGCATTCCGGGTGACATGCCACCAATGCAACCAGCTGAACACCAGATGGAAACAAGGCCCCCTACATAGAGCAAAGATAACATCAGAGCACAGTAAAGCGGGCAAGATCATCAGCCCCTGGGCCCAATGGCATTCCATATAGACTCTATAAGAATACACCGGGAGTATTGAGGTACCTCTGGAATCTGATTAGAGTGGGAAAAATGAGTTATACCACGGCATGGTGAAGGGCGGGAGGGATCCTGATTCCCAAAGAGAAGAATTCCTCAACCACCGACCAATTCCATCAGATCAGTCTCCTGAATGTGGAAGGAAAGATATTCTTCAGTGGTGTGGCTCAGAGGCTCTCAGCTTTCCTACAGAAGAACAACTTTGTTGACAGCTCAGTGCACAAAGCAGGGATAAGTGGATTCTCAGGCTGTCTGGAACACACAAATGTTATCTGGCACCAGATACAGACGACGAGGATGGAGAAGAAAGACCCGCATGTGGTCTTCCTAGATCTCGCCAATGCCTTCGGATCTGTGGCGCATGAGATGTTGTGGACAGTGTTCAACTTCTTCCAAGTCCCAAGAAGGCATCACAAGGCTGGTCAAAGCCTACTTCCAGGACCTTCAGTTTTGTGTCACAGCACAGGCTAGCACAACTGCCTGACAGCACCTCGAGGTTGGCATTATGGTGAGCTGCACCATTTCCCCACTTGCATTTACCATGGCGATGGAGCTCATCATCCGGGTATCGCGATGGGTGGTTGGAGGAAAGCAGTTGAAGAATGCGCTGCGTATTCCTCCAATACGAACTTACAGTACATGGATGGCATGACAACAATAACAACACTACCTGCATGCACCAAATGCCTACTGGATAAACTCCAGAAAAACATTCAAGGGGCACGGATGGTGATCAAACTCAGCAAATCCCGCCGCATCTCTATTGTCAAAGGCCAGCTTGCTAATGAAATGTTCCACATCAACAACGAGCCAATACCAACAGTTAAGCCTGTCAAAAGTCTTGGCCACTGGTACAGCGCAAAGCTCAAAGATGGACCTTAAATAGGTGGACTATTCCTTTAAAGCAAGGACATCACTAATTTGGAAGGATAGAGGGGCTTAACCCCTTGGGTCTATGGAGTGTGAATAAATCCATAGACCTGTGGTTTGATCGCCTGGGAGTACCCATTCTCCTTTACGTGCTCCATTTAATTTCACTCTGCAAAGCAGCATGGTGACCATGGTTGATTTTCTTGCCTGCTTTTAGGTAGCCTGGCCCGCCCTCCCAGTGACGTAATACCTTCAGGCAGCGTTTCCTCTCACTTGTCTAGCCAGCTACAATCTACACAGGGTTTCTGAGCTCCTGAAAGATTGAGACATCTAATTTGTCGAGAATCAATCAACTGTGCAGCTCCAATGGCCCTCGTTAGAGGTGTGTTCTAGACGTTACTCAGTCCTGTTACTCAAGCAGTTCCCTTCGTGTCACATACGTCAGAGGAAAGAGTGGTTTAAGCTTCACAGCTTTTTCTGACATCGACCAGTAGCAAACTGAGGCATTTGAGGGAGGCCTCCAGTTTAGACCATGTCAGACAAGAATACCCATTAACACCGATTACAATACCTTACTTTGGGTTTTCATTTTAAACTTGGTGGCGCTATACATGGAATGGGTGATCATGGGATAGGTTAGCATATAAAAAATCGGCCCTACGGTTCTTAAGATATTTGCAGAAAAATGTCCGGCCACCTGCTGGCCGGCTGGTGTAAAATGTCATAAATCAATTTACTGTATGGCCCCCCCATGGGCAGAATATCACAAAACTTGGCATGCATTTGGAAGTTGTCAGAATGATCCGACACCTCCAATTCTGTGTGTCTTATTCACAGTTATTGACAGTTTATTTTAGCTAAAGATGACAATAGATAATTTTTTTTTTCTAAAATGAGAAGAACATATCAGAAGTGGATTCCTTGTGTCAAACAAAGTAGAAAATGACATAATACACCAATTTAAACCTATATACAGCCTTTTCTTGTATTCATACCAGCCATTTTGGATTGTATGCATACCAGCCACTAGGGGGTCATCCCAACTTGTATCCATTGATTTTTGAAATCCTTAGGCCTATACCTAACACCCTGCCAAAAATCAAAAACTTGTCCAGAAGTGCACGATCTTCGCAAATTCCCTCCTGACTATATGAATATTTGACAAAGAAGAATGTAATCAGAACACAGCTTTAAAAAAACAAAACAAAAAAAAAAACCTGCAACTTGTATCATTAAAGGGACACAGATTTTTAGTTGTTCATTTCCAGAATTCATGTTACCCATTACCACCATCAAATTCTCAGTACTCATTATGACTGGAAAAATTGTACTTTTCATACATGAAAAGGGGGATCTCCATGGTCTGCCATTTTGAATTTCCAGAAATAGCCATTTTTAGCTGTATGACTGTACTTGGGCCATAATACAAAATGTTAGTTTATTACGTAGAAAACTTTCAGGAAAAGATCAAATTTGGCAATAGGCAACAGTTTCAATGAGCAGCATAGTTGCACTACCTTTTTTTGACCATTTCCTGCACAGTGACCCTTTAAATGATAATAATAATGTGGGTTAAGGCATGTTTTCTAATGTAAAGAGTGCATGTATGGGAGAAAGTAGAATGAACAATGTCCTTTGTAAATAAGTGCGCGATTTAAGGTACTCTCATTACTATAGCAATACTTACCCATGGACGCTGTACGTCAAGCTTATCGGAGAGCATGGGATAGTAGATCACCAGACGTTTGGACATGGCTACGAGGTCCTCCTTCGATGGATACTGCATCTCTTCACAGTGCAATGCCCTCACTGCTGACACCATGTTGGTTATTGTATTCCGGATCAGTCTACACGTTAGCTCTTTAGACAACTCGCACTCTCCTGCTCTCCCGAGTCTTTTCAATTGAAAAAAGTACGATTTTACACTCTCCAATTCACTATCAGTATATATCACGTATTGGGGGCTTGGCAGTGTAAGCGTTCTGCATGTACCGATAGTACCCCCCACTATTCTCCTCCTCATTGCCGTCACTTCCCCCACTACTGGTCCCAGTGGCCGCACACTCTCTTTCATCGCTGATCACAGTGAAGGCGGCAGAGAAACCGCTTGAGGCCTTCTCCTGCAAAGGAATGAGCAAAAACATGACATCACATTAACACCACTTAATACAAAATAAGCATCAGTCTAGATTAGCATCTCAATGGGGGCACTACAGTTACATGGGCACTACATAGGCGTACTTCCCATTGGGGGGCATTTGTCCATGTTAGTTTTCAATACTAAGGGGGTGTTGCGATTCGGTCAATGGGACATTGGGAGGCATATGATGGTCAAGGGGCGTTAGTTCAAAAAAGGGTTGAGAACCACTGGTCAAGATACTAAATAATAGCAGACCATTTCATGTTTTGATGACGGGCAAGTGGTGAGTTTTTGGCAAAAAGGATTGTAGATGGCTTTAAGTGTGTTTGTATAATGAGACATGGTTAGTGGGTGGCACATATGGGCATGAACAAAAAGGAATCCCATCACCTGGATACCACACTTCGGCTAAAACTCCAGACTAACAAACCCCAGTCCAGTTAAGTATTTTTCCACTGCAGTCAGTGCATTTAGGCTACTGTGTGTATGCAAACGTTTTTTTAAGCCCCGTCTACTGCCATCAAACGATATGACACAAAAACGCGTAGCATTGTGCTTGACAGCATTCTGGCATTAATGATTGAACCACTGTACATGGGGCTTCAAAATAAACTTTGCTTACCACAGGGTGACACAGATCCCATATAGATTTCCGTCTCAAAAAATGGTCAGGCCCTGGGAAAAGGTCACGAAGCTCCTCCCTCGAAAGCATCCTCAGTGCCTCCATATCAACATTGGCAGCTGTTTCACAAACAAGAGACAAAACATCAGATGAATTACATTAATCAACAGATGAGGTTCACTGATGCCCCAGTGACTACCATTTAACATTATTTTGGGTGTTTGGGAGATCTATTGAAGGTTAAGAGAGAAGTATCTCTGATTAAAATGATTTTTTTTGTTTACCATTAGCAGTAATTTGTTGTGGCTTAAGTCTGTTTGCCTATGAGCTTTTGGAATGCATTAAGACAAGGGCGAACAAAACTGCATAAAGACAGCACAGCTGACACCAAGATTGATCCATAAGGTTACTTTCACTTTTGTTACTAACAGCAACATTCACATTATCGTATGATCTGGTATTTGGTGACCCATTTATTTTTGGTTCCATTAGTCTAAAGGTCCCATTCAACAGGCTCATACAAGCCTATTGTAATTAACTATAATCTAAATGCAATTTAAGATACAAAAATGATAAATCGACACAGTCAATGAGCACCTTCATCGCTGTATGACGTTATCATACTTACCCCTTAAGATATCTTTCGCCACACAGTCCAACTTCTCCATGCCGTCCATATGCCAGTTGAACTCACTTGGTTAACTGCAAATTAAAAACAAAAAGTTGGCAAAAACATTCAAACTATATTAAGACAGAAAATGCTGAGTCAGCCTTCAAACCAGACAGAATTGTTTAGGTGAAGTATAATCATTAACACTTAAAAATATGTTCCGCGGAGTATGGCCGCTTACTTAGTCAAAGTAATGGACCGCGTGATTGAAAATTGCCAATGCGGGGTCGATGTCGCTTTGACCGCCCCACGCGTCAACATGCAACCAAAAGGGAAACTATTTACTTGGGGATTCACAACGTCATTCGTGCCAAGCATTGCCAACAAAAGACAGCACGTGCATGTGGGTGGATGACAAATAAGCCTGAAAAAAGGATTTTTAAAAAACTTCAAATATCATCCCTAAAAAGTGTTTATATGTGTTGCTGTGAGTCTAAACTTAACCAATACGTAAATATTTTTTACATTTTTTAATTAAAATAAGTATTTATATATGAATTTGTCAAGGTAGTGCCTAAAACTGTCATATGGTGTGACATTAAAACAATTTGATATAAAATAAAAATTAGGTATTTTTTTCTTCTTTAATTTACGTCAATGTACTTATTAATCATGTTTGCTTTGATATGCAACATTTGCTTGTGAATATTTAGGATAAAAACTTAACATTTGACAAGTTATTATGTCAAGGAGGAGAATGGTCTGAAATCTAACCAGATATTTTAGCGTATTTCTGACATTCTTTGTCAAAAGTTGCTCAAAATTCTTGAGATTCTTGCAGATGTCATTTCCTTTCTACACTATTGATTTTGTCATGATTTGTCAGTTAGAAAGTCTTGTTTTATGACGTTTTCTATGATTATTTGACGTCACACCAAATGACATAGTGTCACGCCATATGATGAAATACACCAAATCACAATGTATCAGCGCAAAAAAAGGTATTTCATGAAAATAAAATCATTAACAATGAATTTTGAAGTCCACTGAAAATAACTTTAGGGATAACATCTATTTTTCAACTGCATATTACATGTGAAACATGGTGACATGGGGGAAAAATGGGAAAGGGAAATATAAATTGTACAGATCCTATTTTGCTAAATTCTTATCACAGATTTAATATATTTCATACATGATTTTTAAACTGAATTAGTGTTTTTACATATATTTCAATATAAAAATGCAGTTTGGTCATAGAGTGTGACAGAAATGTCATATAGTGTGACTGTACATTTTCAATGTCCCAATGTAATAACAATGTAATAACAATGTCACTCCATATGACATAGTGTCACTCAATATGACATTTTGACAGTTTATCTAATTTATATGACAACTAAATACAGCTAGATATTATTTAGCATGCAACTGACCACATGGCAGCAATGCTTTCTAAGAATTCATAAAGAAGATTTGTGAAAAATAACAATTTTTATTGCAAATGATGTCACACCATAAGACACAATTTTTTGGCCACTATTGATGATGTCGGATATGGAGCTTTTTATATAAAAATCTAAAAGGCAGACCTGACCTCCTGACCATGGCAATCACTCCTGACATGCTACTGTAACTTCCTGATGAAGCAGGGTCCGTGTCATGGCAATGATGTCCAAATTAATGCCCGTTGAAAATATAAAATATAGTGTCACACCATATGACGTCCATTGTAGGGACAAAATATATTTGATCAGAACTTAGTTGGACGTTATGCATGGGCATCGAAACTTTCTGTGGTTATAGAAAAAATCCACTTATTTTATTTGCCTGGTAAAATTTTAAAGTATTTATACTTTATATGGATATACATTCTAATTAGGAAAATCACACGCATAGTGGACAGTCACACCATATGACATTTTTTATGTTTGGATAGTTGTTTTATGTCAAAATTTAAATACAACACCAAAATTTTTAGTATGCAGGAAGTTGATCCTATCAGACCAACAACATTTCCATGTCAATTCTTAACAATTACCATTTTTTATACGTGTGTGACAAAAGGACAGTCTGAATTTTGCTATCCGTCATCCACCCACATGTGCTCTCTTTGGCTGGTTGAAGACCAGGCGTGCAGCAGCCTTCTGGATCATCAATAGTGGTTTTGCTGCACACGCTGGTAGACCTGTTAGAAGAGTGTTGCAGTAGTCAAGACAAGAGATAACCAGCGTCTGAACCAGGAGCTGTGTCGCATGTTGAGTAAGGTACGGCCTGATTTTCCTAATGTTGAATAAAGAGAAACGGCACGACCTAGCAACAGCAGCAACATGATCCGTGAAGGTCAGCTGGTTATCAATTATTACGCCTAGGTTTCTTGCAGCCTTGGTAGGAGCAACAGATAGAGAGTCTATATTAATGCTGATGTTGTGGTGCAGGGTTTGCTTGGCAGGGATGATCAGCAGTTCCGTTTTTGAGAGGTTTAGTTGCAGGTGGTTGTCTTTCATCCATGCAGATATGTCTGAGAGACAGTCAGAGATCCGTGTTGTCACTGTAGAGTCACCAGGAGGAAAAGACAGATAAAGCTGGGTGTCATCTGCATAGCAGTGGTAGGAAAAGCCATGTGAGTGGATGACTGGACCCAGTGTTGTTGTGTACAAAGCAAAGAGGAGGGGCCCCAGTACTGAGCCTTGGGGTACTCCTGTGGTAAGGTAGTGCTTTGCTGAGGTTTTGCCAAGCCATGACACATTGAATGATCGTCCAGTGAGGTAGGATTTGAACCAGGAGTGTGCTTTGCCGCCGACGCCCATGCTTCTAAGTTTATCCAGAAGAATTCTATGGTTGACTGTATCAAACGCTGCTGATAGGTCAAGTAGAATAAGAACTGACGATTGTCCTGCTGATTTGGCTTCTTTAAGAGCTTCTGTTACTGAGAGGAGTGTCGTTTCCGTTGAGTGTCCACTTCTGAAGCCAGATTGTTTGGAATCCAGGAGGTTATGCTGAGTGAGGAATTCCATGACTTGTTTGAAGACTGTTCTTTCGATGGTTTTTGACAGGAAAGGAAGAAGAGAGACAGGTCGGTAGTGCTCCACTTGCGTGGGAGAGAGAGAAGGTTTTTTGAGCAGTGGTCTTACCTGAGCTTGCTTGAAGGTGGTGGGAAAAGTCCCTGAAGTTAGTGAAGCATTGATAACATGAGTGGTTGCCTTCACAATTGTAGGAGTAATGTCCTGTAGAAGAGTGGTTGGAATTGGGTCCAACTGGCAGGATGTCGGACGACTGCTTGTGAGAAGCTTAGTCACATCGTATTCTGATAGAGAAGCAAATGAAGTGAATGAAGCAGGAGGAAGCCTTTGTGAAGTCATCTGTATAGGTGGGTCCGAGAATCTGTTGCTGATTGCTGCTACTTTGTCGGTGAAGAATTCCGCAAAGGTGTCAGCTGTGAGGTTGGTTGCAGGAGGCGGTGGTGGAGGGTTCAGTAGAGATTTGAACGTGGAGAACAGTTTCCTGGTGTCTGTAGCGTTGATGATCTTGTCCTGGTAGAATTCCTTCTTTGCAGAAGTGATGCTGGATGAGAAGGATTCTAACAATGCCTGGAATTGTGTCAGATCTGAAGGGTCCTTGGTCTTGCGCCATTTCCTCTCTGAGGCTCTGAGGTTAGTGTGCATCGAATGAAGAGAGTCAGTTAGCTATGCGTGAGACTGAGTGGATCGAGCTGGCCTGGTGGTCAGAGGACACAGGCGATCCAGGCAGGAGCTCAGCGTAGCGCAGAGTGACTCTGTGGCTTCATCGACCTGGAGAGAAGAAAAAGCGGAAGGAGACGGAAGCGTAGATGCTACAAGGGATGAAAAGTTAGCAGGAGAGAGGTTGCGAAGGTTGCGACGGAAGGAAACCGTAGGAACAGGTGCGGAGGGTTGCTGAGGTAGACTTACCTTGAACTGAATGAAATAATGGTCAGAAAGATGTAGAGGAGTGACCTCCAGAGAGTTTGTGTTACAGTGTCTTGTAAAAATGAGATCAAGTTCCTTACCTGCCTTGTGTGTTGGAGTGCTGCAGACCCGCTGCAGCTCAAATGAGTGAGTCAGAGCTAGGAAGTCTGCAGATGTAGGTTTGCCTAGATGAATGTTCATATCCCCAAGAACAAGCATGGGACATTCATGCTCTGGGATGGAAGAGAGCAGAGTGTCAAGCTCATCCACAAAGTCGCCCATCTGACCTGGTGGACGTTAAATAACCACTATATACATTTTAACCGGTGCAGTTATCAAGATAGCATGGTATTCGAAAGAGTTGTATGAGACTGATGGTAGCGGTTGAGTAAATTTCCAGTCATTGCAAACCATTAGCCCTGTTCCACCCCCTCGTCCAGAAATTCGAGGGGTGTGAGAGAGGGTATAGTTTGTTGAGAGAGCTGTTGGTGTAGCAGTGTTGTGAGGTGTGATCCATGTCTCAGTCAGAGCCAGGATATTGAGAGAAAGCTGGTTTGCATAAGCATTAATGAAATCAGCTTTGTTGACTGCAGACTGACAGTTCCATAAACCAATAGCAAAAGAGATATCAATGGATGTTGAGACATATTGTAAAGAACGGAGGTTAGCAAGGTTGCGGTTACGTCTACAGAAATGAGCCCGTCTCCGAGTGGAGATGACAGAAATAGGTTGAAGACACATTTGACCAAGGAAAAGGAAAAAGTGAAAATAAATCTAAGCTGCCCTTTTTACCTGTTTACCAGTGCAGAGTGTTCCAGAAACCTTCTAGAATTCTAGAGCAGTTTGATAAACTTCTACATCCTACTGGCAGTTAGGTTTTGGAATCTTTGCATATAGTCTGCTCTAACTGGCACAGTCTCTGCTTCTCTCTCTCTCTCTTTCTCCCTTCCTTTCTCCCTCTCTCTCTCTCTACCTCTCTGCTTTGCACCCTGAAATCCTTGTTTTAAATGGCCTTGGATAGGAGCTCTCAATCTTTTCCTCACTAGAAGTGCCTTTTACCTGGTTTGCAAGGGAAATTTCATGTGTTTTTCAACCATATTCAGTGTCTATTGCTGGTCTCCCCCCCAGGGCCTCGTGCATGGCCGAGAACCATGGCCATGTGGCTGCAGTGGCTTCGCCATCATCCGTCCCTGTGCCAGTGGGTGGGTTTCGGAGCTCCTGTTGGGACATGGGGAATCGATCAGATGTTTTAAACAAACTGGGAATTGCAGTAGTACACAAGTTCTGAAACGTTTCTATCGGCCAAATAGTCACCACGCGTAGACGCAAGTGCCGTTGACGAAGCAACTATAAGCCTACAACTCACAGCACAAAATCTAAAAAAGGAAATGTATGCTGTGTGTATGCTCGGTCCACATAATGATGACAGTCTATGCCAAGGCAGAAAAACAACAAAACCTAAGTCAACTTTTGCGGCCAATGATTTTCACATTAAATCAAGTAACCTGATGTCAAATAAGAGAGAACGCAAACAGTCGCGTGTGGGAATTATCTTATACTTTCGCTTCAAGTTATCCCACTTCTTGGCCACCTGGGTTGCGCTCAATACAGAGCCTACCCGCATTGCCTTGTGAACTTGTCTAAATTAAGCACTTGACGTGGAAACAAGGGGCATGTGGGCTACCCCAACCAGGCGCGTAACTACCGCAGGATCAGCGGGTGCGGCCGCACCGGGGCCCGTGACCTTCCAGGGCCCGTCCGTCGCTCTAATTGTCAGCTTAGTAGCGTTTCTATCCGATCAACTCAGATACGTACGGGCCCCTTGAAACAAGCAGTGGGCCCCTCTACGTAACAGTGTTCTCCTGAACATAAATTACTTCCAGTTGATCAATGTCAAGAATAGACATGGGGACATATAGCTTTACATGGTTATATGACCGCTAGGATTATACCCAGATAGCATGTATATAGCGGACCACTGGTGGCATTTAGACGGCAAGCCGCCGGTGGTCCGCCAACTGTGGTCCGCCATTGGACCGCTGACAAACACAAATAACCTGGCGGGCTGTGAGTGGCTTTTGAGTGGTGGTGCGCGAGGAATAGTGGGCGCGATGGTGGCAACTTGCCACCCTCGGACCGCTATTCATTTTGTTGACAGCAACGGACGCCGGCGTTAAAGTAGGGTGACCAGACGTACTCTTTTCCCCAAACATGTACTCTTTTTGAGACCTGAAAAAATGTCCGGGGGGATTTTCAAAATCATCCGGGTTTTTGTCCTCAGACATGCTATCGATTCTGTTTCTCTGTGTTGCTCAATATAGTTCTGCAGTAGCAGACATCCCAAGTCTACCACATCGTCCGTGAGTCTACCGGATTTTTCTAGTGCCTCACGGATGTCTGCGAGTCGAGAGAAATAACTTTTTGCGCTGTCGCGGTAAATTCCTTTGAAGTAGAGCAGCGTAAATGAGAGACAGAGGAGATAGAGTTCCCGTGTAGTAGGCTATTTATGAAGATACATACCTGAACAAACGGCCTTTGTCTCTGTCATCATCAAATCACTTTTTCAGTAAAACGAGTTTTTTAGGGCAATAAATAAATAAAATAAATACAGCATTTGAGGGAAATAAATACAGCATTTGAGCCTAAAGAATGATCATGCATTGTAGGCATCGCATGATGCTGGTTTTGCTTGGTAGTATCATGTAGAAAATATTTCCCTTTTTTAAGACAGCTGATGCCAGTTAACAGTTTAGAGTATTTTTTTTTTAGTTTCAATGCATTTTGAATAGCTCATGGGATAATGTAAGGATGATGCCAACAGAAGCATGGGCTGGGTAAACATTATAGAGTAGCCTAGAATGTAATATGATTAGAGACACTGGGGGGGGGGGGGGTATTAAAAATACGCCATGTGAGGAGGACTGAAAAGTCATTGGGCAGTGTAGCCTTCTGCTTTTTAAAAATGTTTTATTTTGTGCCCATAGGCCTACAAATAATTGTTTTATTTTTGAAGGTTTTGTTACCATAATTGTTTTATAGGTACAAAAATGTATGTTATATTTTTTATGACTTGATGTGTACTCTTTTTCACAAACTCATATCTGGTCACCCTAGTTAAAGTCAACTGTCAAGAACCAGTAGCAGGCTAGGACTAGGTAAGTGAAACATCTCTTCTCTATCTCTACTATTTTCATTTTGAAAACTGTATTTAGAGCGTAATTCTAGCCAACACTTGTTTCCAAAATGTATTTGAGTCTGTGGTCCCCTTGGTTTGTTAGAAAATTACTTCGAAATATGCTTTAGTTTTAGGTGCTAGTCAGCATGTAGCATGCTGAACTGGCCACTATTATATGGTGCATAGCTGACTATCTCTTTCAAGTCATTAAAATAAAAAAACGAATATCATTGTTACTATTTATAGAGTTTGTACATGTGGTCAATAGCTTGGTATGTCTGAAAATTAAGTGGAAATATGCTTTAGAAGTGTTTGTACTTTAGACGCTAGTGAGCTAGCATCTGAACTGGCCACAACTGTATGCTGCATTTATAGCTGACGATATCTTTCAAGTAATTTAAATGAAAAACGGATATCATGTTTACTATTTATACTGTTTGTACATGTGGTCAATAGCATGGTTTGTCTGGAAATTACGTGGAAATATGCTTTAGAAGTGTTTGTACTTTAGACGCTGGTGAGCTTGCTCATAAGACTGCAAAGGAACCTCTGCTTCCCCTAAAATTTCTCCAAAAAGATCGTACATAAAGTAGTTCTATTAATAAAACATGCTAAACGTGTGTCAGTCACTTGTATTGTCAATTAAATATCAACACAGTTTCAAACTGTTTCGATTTCGTTGTTCAGAAATGTAATTTCGGGTCTCTAAATTCATGTAAGTTTCTTTCGCCATAGGAAATCCCTTTGATGTACTGCCGCCCCGATCTTGCCGCTTTAACCCGAAGATAGCGCTCTATAAGCGGGGACAGCTCCGTTTCTAGAGCGGTGTGGTCTGGTGCATTAGAACTAGAGGAGTAATGATCCTCCTAACAAACAGCTATGTAAAAAATAAGTAAAATTTTGTGCCTTTCCAAAACTGCAAGTCAGCAAATATACACACTAAAGCTTTTGTCCTGTATTCGTGCTTTATTATTAACACAGCGTGTGAAAATAGCAGAATGACCAAACGTCTTGTCTGAGCTTCCCTTTCCAAAAAAAAAAAAAAAAGCAGCCGCCACTGATGTGTGTGTGTGTGTGTGTGTGTGTGAGAGAGTGTGTGTTGATGCAGCTGTGTCTTGTGAAGAACAGAGAGTGATGTTTTTTTCTGTCTCTCTCTTTCTAGGTGACCACACTGTGAGGTAATTTGGAAATTTAATTTAATTTAATTTAATTTATAGGCAACATAATGTCCAGTTACTGGAGCAAACGTAGGAGAATAGCTAGAGGAGTGGAAATTGATCTACAGAGCCTAGCTTCCACTTCAATAAAGTGTGGGGGGGGGGGAGGGGTATACGAGGTGACTGACGCCGGGATCCAATTTTGTCATGGGGGCAGTGGGGACTATTGCTTAGTTTACACTTCCCCGGGTCTTCGAGAAACCGGTCATCTTCCCCTCCCCCGAGTAAGAAAACAATCGCATTTACACAAACATCAAAAACGGCTAAGAAAGGCGGTGACAATTAACCACCACGTCACAGTTTTATCAAAGATCTTTCAAGGGAGCAACATCGTGGCAGATGGCCACAAACGTGAAGTGTTTCGGTCTGCATTAGCAGCAGTGTCACATTAACGTTACGTCACATCATTAACATTTTCCCTTAAGAAATTATAGAATGATATTAATGTATGTGTGCCATAATATTGTCTGTGATCATTAATGAAACCAACACATGACAATTCAATCGCTCCTCTGCAAAACAATGTTGTATGAACCAAGTGTGCTTTTTAGCTTTAGACAGAGAGGGTTTGTTTGTTTGGTTACCATGACGACATAGCTATATGCTAACTATAAGCTAGTCGTTTTGGACTTTGCTCAAACCTCACATATTGCAGTAAACTATGTTTACGTTTGCGCTGTTCACTTAAAATGAACTCAGTAATGTTACCCGCAGGCTGTCAATAAATTAAATCTCAAATATAAATGTAAAACATTACGTTAGCTAGATCGCTAGCGTTAGCTCGCTAGCAACTTGAAATTTTAGTAGGCTATTTACTGCCTGGCAGCTTCATCTGATAAAAATACCAACAGTAACCGTTTACAACATTAGTCTTGAAATCATGTTGAACACTTACAGAATATGAGAGATACATGCCAAAAAAACATGATAACTCCAAAAAGACGATTTATTGGTAAAAGTCCTGACATCATTCAAAACCAGGTGGTGCCCTTGTGAAAATCTACTAGGCTACTATGCGCGAACGTAGGTGCTTCTCGTTTGCTCCAACTGTCTTTGGTGCTAGAGCTCCGGTTATGGGTAGTTACACATATGTCTGAAGACGGGGTTCTCCGACATCTCCACCTTGCCCGGAGTTCGTGAGATTCTCCGTCGTCACCTTCGGATAAGTGTAACAGAGAGGTGCAACCGCAGAGAAACATGTGCGTCTTTATGGTTATCTGTGTTTGTGTAAACGGGGTCTATGTCCCACCAGGACATAGCAGCACTATAGTGTGTGAGCAGGCCCATGACAGTGATGATGGTGATGGAGTGAGTGATGATGATGATAACAGTGATGACAGTGATGGCAGTGATGGAAGCGACGACAGCGATGGTAGTGATGGCAGTGACGACACTCAAAGTCAGTTAGCACAGTGGGCAGTTAGGAGAAGGATCAGCTATTATCCATTCTGTCTGGCAAAATTCATGGGTTGCCAAAAGATCCAAGAACATTACTGAAAACAAAAAACCACTTATGATGTTAAAAGCGTTTCAGGTGGTACTTACCATCATTTTGGTTTTAATGATGCCATTTCATCTCATCTTTCTGAAAACAACAATCCTTGTCAACAATACAAGTGAACATTGATGGCCTGCCCCTCTACAAAAGTGTAAATGCCCAGTTCTGGCCAATTTTAGGAGTAATTGAGTGTTTCGAAAATCGTGTACAAACAAATAAGAATCCTTTTGTTATAGGAATTTACTATGGCAATCACAAACCTAAAACCCTTGATTTTCTGACAGACTTTGTTAGTGACGTACGTCTTCTGGAGAGAGATGGCTTTTGTTACCAGGGTGCTTCTGTTTCAGTCAGCCTGTCAGCAGTAGTTTGTGACGCACCTGCACGTGCATTTATCAGAAGCTCAAAGGGTCACACAGGATTTTTCAGCTGTCACAAATGCCATCTAAAGGGAAAGACTTGACCACAACTTGACGCACCTGCTCGGCTGGACAGTGATAATTGGGATGAGTTTAGTGATGAGCAGCATTTTACTGGATTTAGTCCATTCAGTCTGGTGTCTGTTGGAATGGTCACACAGTTTCCTCATGACTACATGCATGTGGTTTGCTTAGGGGTAGTGCGGAAACTTTTGTACTTTTGGATGAAGAAACCATTGCACACTCGAATAGGTAATGCTGTTGCACAAGAGGTGTCAACTGAGCTCTTGCGTTATCGTTCCCATCTTCCCATTGAGTTCAACCGTAAGCCCCGAGCTCTTTCTGACTTTGAGAGGTGGAAAGCTACTGAGCTTCGCTCATTCTTGCTATATACTGGGACAGCTGGCTTAAAGGGCAGAGTACCAACACCAATTTATGAAAACTTCATGTTGCTGTCTGTGGCCATGACCATCTTGCTTAGTGTCACTTTATTGGGAGATAAAGCTGACTATGCCCACCGTCTACTTTTGGCATTTGTGAAGCACTGCAGCCAACTCTATGGTAGGGAGTACTGAACACCCAAGTGGTCAACTAACATCAAAAAGGTCTACTTCACTTTGGATTATTAACATCAAAGATGAATAAAGATCACACAAGCAAGCCACACACACACACACACACACACACACACACAGCCAACTCTATGGTAGGGAGTACGTTGGGTACAATATGCATGCCTTACTACACCTCAGTGCAGAAACAGAGAAATATGGAGTCTTGGACAATATATCCTGCTTCCCTTTTGAAAATTTCCTCGGGCAGCTAAAAAAAAATGCTCCGAAAACCATACAAGCCACTAGAGCAGGTCATCCGCCGCTTGTCTGAGAGGAGGTTTAAGTCCAGCGAGTGTCTTACTAGTGTCAAGTCCAGTCTTACAATGGAACACTTCAGTGGCCCTGTACCACCTCACATTAGTGTCATCAAGCAATTCCAAAAAATGAGTGTTCAGAAGGTCATCATTCAGGTCTCAACCAGTGATAGTTGTGTGGAGCTAGCTGGTGGAAGGATAGTGGTCATTGAGAACATCATAGTTGACAACAAGGAAGAAGTGCACATAGTGTTCAGGCCATTTTCAAAGCTCTGCAACCTCTTTCACTACCCACTTGAATCATCTGAGGTTGGCATCTACCATCTGTCTGCCCTGACACCCCAACTACATCACCCTCTAGCTGCACACATAAAGAGGAAGTATGTCCTCCTTCCAGTTAAGGATGGTTTTGCTGGGCTACCGATGGTACATCAGTAGGATTGCTGTTTTGTATGTTCGTGTAAGTGTCACAGCTTTGTTCAGTTTTAACAGCTGATATGTTGCGTCAATCCTAAATCTGATGCATGGATTGAATGTTTTGGAAATTACAGATTATTTTGTTGACATATTCACAAGTGTCCCAACTAGTGTGGAATTGCTGCGCACTTAATAAAATGTCACAATTTCTTCCTTCAACAGAAATGTATTTACTTGTGTCCTTCCCCAAAGAGGGTTTTATTTTTATTGTTCCTGACAAATGGATTGATGCAAATACTCAATGTTACTGGCCACCGTACAAAACACAGGAAAAGGTGAAGAAGGCTGTCTTACTTAATGACCCCCCTGACCCCCAAACATGGACGTTGCATCCAGTAGTAATACTTAAAGTTAAAGGTAGGATTTATATTTACACATCATAATGCAGTGTTTTGCTTTGGGAGAAAATGTTTCAAGTTAACTATTTGAATTTTGCTTTGTTTGCTTTTGTTGTTGTTTTTTATATATATATATATATAGATACGTATGACAAGGCCCACAATTTTTATGTGAAGGCAAAAAAAGGAGATTCACTGGACACTAACGATGACGAAATGAAAAGACTAAGGAAGTAAGACAATATTTTTTCACTATGGTGTGCAATATTACATAAAAAGGGGGAACAAATCTGGTGCCACACGGATGTCTTTTTTAAATAATAATAATAATAATAATAATACTTCCAATTTATGTATCGTCATCTCAAGACCAAATATGAAATTTTCCATGCCCCACGAACCAAGTGAAGATGATGATCTCCCCCCGCCTCCAAAAATCCCTAAAGCACCAGCAAAACAAACAAACAAACAAAAAAAAAGGTTAGTGATCTCTCTGAAAAGAAATTCAATTTTCTTTATATTTATTGTTTTTTCATGGTCTCTATCTCCTGACATTTTGTGCACTCACATTTGACACCATGCCCTCTGCATAGCACTTTGCTTTGTTCACTGTCTATTTTATAAGTTGCTTTGGACAAAAGAGCCAGTTAAGTGTAATGTCATACCATTGCAGTAATCATCTCACTAAACACATCTTTTCCTATCCAATCTGTTCAACAGAGTTTACCAGTCAGATCACATCACATTTACCAGCACCACCACAGCTCTCAGCAAGCTTCATCAACTCCAGCCATGATGGTAAATACTCTTCAAATGCCAGTTGCTTTGTTCACTGTCTATTTTATAAGTTGCTTTGGACAAAAGTGCCAGTTGCGTGTACTGTCATACCATTGCAGTAATCATCTCACTAAACACGTCTTTTCCTATCCAATCTGTTCAACAGATTTTGCCAGTCAGATCACATCACCTTTATCAGCACCACCACAGCGCTCAGCAAGCTTACACCTCAGCTCAAGCCATGCTGGTAAATACATAATTTGCTTCATTAACTCTGGGACTTTCTCCATACTGAAATCTGTGTCGCATTGAAAACCATTTTAACCTAATCTTAATCTCTTTCAAACAGCATACAGTCAACCTAACAGAATCTATTGTGGAGGTAAAATCCCTCACATCTTCACCACCTTTCTACCTTTGGGTAGATGTGGCATGATGGTTAATGGTTATCGTTTGGTCATCTCACTAACCACGTCTTTTCCTATTCAATCTGTTCAACAGAGTTTACTAGTCAGACTGCAACACCTTTATCAGCACCACCACAGCGCTCAGCAAGCTTTTTCAACTCTAGCCATGCTGGTAAATACTCTTCAAATACCAGAATTCAATTCAATTCAATTCAATTTTATTTGTAGAGCGCTCAAATACAGTGCATTGTCTCGCGGCGCTTTACAGACAGTACAGGGAGTGTCCATGAGTAACAGGGGCAAGGAAAAACTCCCTTTGCTTTACTAACAATTCATTTTTAAGGAAGAACCTTGGGCAGATCCGTGCCTCATGGACTCTGCCTACCTGCCTGGGGCCTAATAAAGTATCCGTACAGTCAGTAGTCTGATGTATAGATTGACCAGTGTTTACACAGAACAGCATGAATACTGAATGTAGTCTGAGTTACTAGATGGTAGAGAGAAAAAGGGGGGGGAAATAATATTCTTTGTGTGACAGTCAATAGGGTAGAGAGTCAGGGCATGGAGTCAGTAGGTGGGGGGGCATTAAAGTCCATTGGGTGGGGTCGCCACTTAGGTAGTGGTCAGATTTGCCAGTTGCTTTGTTCATTGTCTATTTTATAAGTTGCTTTGGACAAAAGTGCCAGTTGAGTGTAATGTCATACCATTGCGGTAATCATCTCACTAAACACGTCTTTTCCTATCCAATCTGTTCAACAGAGTTTACCAGTCAGATAACAACACCTTTGCCAGCACCACCACAGCACCCAGCAAGCTTCATCAACTCCGGTAAATACATAATACAGTGCCTATTGTCTACACACCCCTGTTCAAATGCCAGTTGTTTTGTTCATTGTTAAATGTGTTATTGTGTTTTGGAGATGTGTTGCATTACATTACTCTTCACCTTCTGCTTTGGTAGTAGTAAACATGTTGATGGTAATGAAAAGGTAGTAAATTCAGCTCATTGTTTTGTATGAGCCCTGCCTTTGCAGTAATCATCTCACTAAATACACCTTTTCATATCCAATCTGTCCAACAGAGTTTACCAGTCACACTACAACACCTTTGCCAGGGTCGCTCACATCTCTGCCAGTACCACCCCAGCAAGGTAGAACTGCATTTTCAATAATCTGGTACCAATATTAAGGGAGAAACAAGCCATGAATGTCTTCCTGATTATGAGGGAAGGACATTCATCCTTGATTATGTCAGGCAATTTCAGTCACAACTTCTTTATATCTTTACTTTTTGTGTCATACCAATTCCAATCTATTACTTTTTATTCATAGATATTTGTAGACTTATTCTGCAACACTTCAGGACGATTGAGGAGGAGCTGAAGGAGCTAAAGCAGCAGGTGGCGATGAACACAGCAATATTACAGAAACTAAGTGGTGGTGGTGGTGTGGCAGATCCTGGCCTCATGGAGGACACCAACATGCCTCTGACTAGCAAGGAGGACTTGGACGAGTTGGAGAGACGGCTTGCATCAGATGCAGACCTGAAAAATCAACTGGTATGTCTGTTTTTTTAAAAAATGTTTTTGCAATATGATTATTGTAGGCATAAAAGTCCTAGCCTGGCTCTCGTAATGAATGTGGCTCTGCCTTGCTTTAGTGTTGACTACTCACTGATTCAGAAATACTATTCAAATCACCGAATGGGTGGAGAAGTGAGACCATGCGAGTAGCCATTGTTATCTGAAACAACTGTCGCATTTCACATCTCTCTTCCATTTCCCACTACAAACAAAATTCAACAAAATATTGTTGTCGCTTCACCATGGCTGGTACAAAAACCACATGCACGAGACAGATGTAAACAATTCAATTGTACACAGAGAATTCAGTAGGCAGACAGTTTCCACAAAGTGCTAAGTGCATAGTGGTTATATGGCTGAAAGTGCTGAATGCATACCAATTCTTCAGGCAGAGAAAAGCACCAGAGATAGCTAAATTGCTGTGTGCATGTCGGTCCTATAAGTCAAAAATACAGTACTAGCAGCAAGTAGGAAAGAGCAGCAAAAGATGTCAAAAGTGCTGTAATAAATATAAGTGGGTAACTTTAAAATAGTCCATAATTGCAGTCCCAGTAATCAAGTAGAGCAGGCCAAGTGTTCTACTTGATTAGTGGGACTGCAATTCTGTAGCCTAGTAAACTAGCACCACCCGCTGGACGCCAAAATCTTTTGTCTGCGAGTGGGTCTAGCCTCGCATCATTCTCCAATTCTGCCAGAATGCCAGGAATCTGGCAAAACCAATCATAACACAGAGATGTGTTTTGAATCAAAGCGGGCGGGGTTTTGAGGGAGAAACGACAGAGCGTTGGCCTATACGCACAGATATGGTTTGAAAGACAACGGGTTGTGCTCATCAACAATCTCCCGTTGTATCCATTCATCAGGGCCAGACTAATTAGACATCCAATCTCACATTTAGGCTGGTTTATCAGCCTAGCAATTCTGGACTAGTTTTAGACCTACCCACTTATATTTCTTATAATGGTTGTGCATGAAATAGCCAAATTATGCCATTGTAATTTTGGTCTTTGCATTTTCAGGTGAACATACTTGCTATATTGGGAGGGAAAACCACAAAAGATGCTGTGAAGAGGATGCTGGGCCGGGCTTTGAGGAGGTCCCTGGCGCTCCAAATTAATTGGACTGGTGCAGCGGGAAAGGTGGCTTTCAGGAACTTACACCTGAAGAGCGTGTTGCACAGTAAGTGTTTTTGAATTGTGAATGTATTCAAGTATACAACCCCTGGCAAAAATGTTGTGTCTGAGTGAGGGCACGCATACACATTGATGGGAGGTGGACATGGAAGTGCTGAACATTAAAACTGAAGTTTATTAACCTACTGCATCCTAATAATACATGTAGGCTTTCTGTGTATCCTTGCGGTACAGAAGAGTGTACAGAAGAGCTCTACCTTATATCAGTCCCACCAGGATTTCTCGGGCCTTTTTTGTGATTGTTGCGATCGAAAATGCTTGATTTCGCGGCAGGTTTTCTGAAAAGTTGCGGCAGAAGTTGCGCTGATTTTAGGCATTTTAGTGCGAGAAAATTGCGAGCGCCAGGAAAAGTTGCGGAAAGTTGCGTTTTGTTTTTTGTTTTTTTAAAGCAGCACATTTTGATGTGTTTGATTATGGTAGGTGGTTATAGCTATGCAGTGAACAATGCCATATTGCAACAATAGGTTTTCTTTTATCTTGAGGTTGTTTACCATCTAACTGCAGAATGCACATCATGGATGGCTGATGGCAATTATGGTTTTAGTTATCAACCCTTTACAAATCTTACCCTAATATGACTACATGCCATCCAAGTTTATCTGTAAACCAGAACAAAATATTATATTAAAAATATATCTGAAATAGTGATGAAAGTGCTGCTTTAAAGCAAAGGAGGGAGTGGTTGTTGCATGTCATCATCTTCCACTTCATCATATTCATCACCATAACCTTAATCATGGGCTTGATTGATTGCACTGTGTAGACTGTGACTAAGCATTAGTAAAACTGTAGTATACCTAATGTGAAGCCATTGCCAGGGAGCTAGCACTCTTTATATATTTAGAAGCTACAAGTGAAGTAGTTCCACAGCAAGAAGCAAGGCATGAGCTGTACTCTAATAAGCTTTGTACTTCATACAAGCCAAAACAGGATTTGATATCTTAAAACATGGAAAAGATGCAGACAAGCTTAAAAAAATTACTGTTCTGAATTCTGATAGACTTAATGTGCGTTTAGTGTCCTATGACAACATTTTGTCGAATTCTTCGTGGAGATAGTTCTACAGTAGCCTTCATTAGCAATAACTTTTAACTCCGCTTGAATTCGTCATTTAGATAATTTGTGATTATGGAATCCACACGCGTGCGCACACATGAAGGGAGAGGGAGAGAGAGAGACGCGCGCAACGGAAGAGAGCTCATTCAGTCCAATGCGTAATTTAAGGTAACACTTGCCTCATTACATAGACGTAACGTAAATGGCAATAGCCAAAATGATCAAGAATATTGTGATTAGCAGCTGTTTTGAACAGTAATATTTGCACCGCAAAACAAGGAGCAGGAAAAGCTCTGCACCCGTTGATCTTTCACACGCGAGTGATTGGTGATATTCCGAGAAACCTTCCAGGAAGTTGCGGGAAAGGTGCGGTGATTCCTTAAAATTGCATGGCCGCGATGAAGTGGCGGGGATTGGTTGAAGTTGCATTGAAGTTGCAAATCGCAACATCGCGAAATCCTGGAGGGTCTGTTATATAGCCCCTGCCTAAATGCATGGCATTATGGGAAGTGAAGTTTATACTGTATATCCATCCATTTACAACATCTCACTTACTCTTTTGTTTTACTACAGGAGCTGTTAGGAGAGTTATTCATGCAGCAACAGAGGAGGAGTTGCAGAAGGAGGTGTCATCATATTTAACTCATGACTGCCAATGACGTCTTTAGACGTCAACTGAAATACTGCCGTTCACTGCCAATGACGTCTTTAGACGTCAACTGCGTTTTTTAATGGAGAGGGCTGCAGAAAGACCTAGGGAACCTTGTCTGTAAATATCAGAATTCTCCGTCGAAAATTGTTGTTCCAAATTGATCCTGAGGGTGGCAGTGTGTCACTTTGGATGTGAGATGAGCATAGATTAATAGGTATGGCCAAGGGAGAAGTAGAGAAAGCTAATGACATGGCTAAATATGCCGCTAGCAAAGTGCAGACGTAAATCGGAGAAATTTAGGCAGTTCACACTCGATCAGCGTATGTGTCACTGCCATAGTAGTTCGAGTAGTGTTCCGATCGTGGGAGATGAAGGAGATCAACCTTGGGCAAACGGAAATAGCAGTTGTGACTTGTTTCAGTGCCCAGCTAGCTCACAGTTCCGGGTCAGGTAAGAATTTGCGAGCCAGTTGTTGATCACTGAGTTTTCGCTGTCACAGCCTGTAAATAGCATATATTTACCTTGTTACAACAATGTCTATTTTATTACCAAAAGCCCCCTGTTACTGTTGTTTTTGT
This sequence comes from Sardinella longiceps, assembly GCA_027497455.2. Classification (NCBI taxonomy): domain Eukaryota; kingdom Metazoa; phylum Chordata; class Actinopteri; order Clupeiformes; family Clupeidae; genus Sardinella; species Sardinella longiceps. Next base: position 47,416 of record JAODXP020008252.1, on the reverse strand, counting down.
GGTCTTATCAAAGGAAGACATTTTCCCGATGTTTGACGTGCTAATAGACCGAAAAAACGCGCATCCAAGACACTAACGTTGTCAAACAAAACGCTAATTTTCTCCCTTTTTTGATAAAAAAACGGGTGTGTTTGGAGAAAGTAGCTTATGTTCGCCTGCTGATTTCTAAGCAATGGAAAGAGGTAGAAACGAACTTTTTTTCTGGTGAAAGAAGAGAGTCTGCTCTTTCATGTGGTAGTTTCATTGTTTATGTAGTCGTAACACATAATATTCTGTGGCTCTTTAAAAAACAGTCAAAATTCCCCAAAACCTCTGGCAGTATGGAACTCTCTATTCTGAAAAGAAAGGCAGAAAAGGGTGGTGAATGGGGATGGGGATGTTTGTTTGTAGACACTATGGCTTTTGTTTGGCGTTTTCCACCTAACTAATTTACACTACATTTTTGCTTTGTTTCAGCACATTTATACTGACATTTCCTATCATTTCATTGCACCACATTATTTACTTTCATATTTTGACTTTATTTACTTTAATATCTTTTATTTACAATTTATTCAACATTTATAGAATCATTAAAAATAAATGTAATAATTTTTTTAAGCATGTAAAAGAAATAAAGCATGTAAACTAGAGCATGTGAAGTAAATAAACAAAATGTATTGAACCTAATACTGTGGTGAGTCTGTGTGGTACTTGTTGAGGATGTAAGTTTTATATTGGATTATTAAATTACAGAATACATCTATAGATTTCTCATCGGCAGGCACATGTCTTCATCTTGGTAAACTTGGTCACTTTGGTTAGCCCTGTAAATAATTGTAAATTGTTCTGATTGAGGGCAAATAGAAATAGTGTTGCAATGTATTAAATTACAATTTTAGAACATCATTTGAATTATTATGCCCATAAATAAGGCCAATTAGAAGCTGGTGGGTGGTAAGCGGCAAAACGATGGCCCTTTATCTGCAGCCGCTTCTGAGCCGCCGGCGGACCGCTAGAGAACCGATGAGCAAAACTCCAGCGGGCCACTGGTGGGTACCGCCGTTGGACCGCCAACTCTGCCACTGGTGGGTACCAGTGGGCCACTGACCTATTGCTATCTGGGTATAGGCGTAATTTACCCTGAATCTCACTTCATGGTGACATCTGAAATATTGTCAAACTTAATAGGGCAATGTAAACTATAGGCAAATGTGTATAAATTATTATCAACATATAGTGATAATAATCAGCGAAGTGAACAACAACGTGTATTTTGGTAGTCTAATTTGCTTTAGGCTACTAGGGATTGTGGGATAGCCGGTAGCCTAATGAACCTGCGCATTAGGCTACGTGCGGAGTTGATAGATGAGTCGAAATATAAACAGAAGTGGTTTTCAGAAAAAACTGATTCCAACATGTATAGCAGGATATCTGTAACGTAGCATAATATTTGAGGTTGCATCTCTCGTTTAAATAAACGACAGTTTCAGTCACTAAAAATGGCTGGGCTACTTTTGAAAAGTTTACTATTAACGTTGCAGCAGTTAGACGGTAGTGAAGGGTTTTTTCTAATACGGATGAGTGGAGAGTTTTCATACGTGGAAAAGAAGAATCGAGGTAGAGACAATTTGACTTAAAATCGGACGAGGACTGCTCAAAAGTAAGTTAAGAGTTTTGTGCATGGTGCGCCGTCACCAATGTTTCTCCTCTTTATTTAGGCTAATGAATGAATGGTGCGCTCGCTGTCATCAACTTGTGTCTTTGGTGTGGTAAGGTTAATGTTAACATTACGATTAGCCTGGGATAGGCCGTTACTTGTGTTTCATCATCTTCTCTGGCATTTGTGGACATTGTGCTTAGGGGGACCACCTTGATAATCTTGCTTGAGCAGCACGGGGCAAGAGAGACTCAGCACTACCATTTGTGCATTTAGCAGAGGCTTTTTATCCAAAGCAAGGGTGAAGTGCAAGAGGGTGATCTTGTGCATAGTTGGCTACATTTGTCATTTATGTGTACATTGACAGGGCTCTAGACTAACTTTTTGCACTGGTTGCACTGGTGTGCCTAACTTTTTCTCTTGGGTGCACCAGGACAAAAGTTGGGTGCACCCAAATTTTCGAACACTCCATCGCAGTTTACAAGGTTTTAAAATGGTTGTTGCTGCTATTATTATTATTATTATTATTATTATTATTGTTACAATAATGTCTGTCAAGGGTTGTGGGAAGTGGTAGACCTTTTACAGTAACCACTTTAAATGTGGGCCCCACCTGTCTGCACCCATCTCTATGCCTGTTCCACAAAAGGAAAACCCAAGAAGATTTTTTCAATAATGTATCTACTGCTGCAATTAAATCATGGGCAGAAGTCATACAGCTACCATTTTGGTATAATATGAACAGAACAACAATTAAATTGATATTTTTTTTAATGCTGTTGCCCTTTTAAGGAAAATGTTTAGGCTACTCGCCTGTCTCTTAGATTCGTTGGGGTGAAAGAAAGGAAACTTAGATCCTACCTATCTACTGAACATAGCGTAGACAAAGATAGTGGTGAAATTAAATACAAGACCTGCGTTTGCTAAACCGGCAAAGAGGTTGAAAGGCCATTGTTGCGGTTCCGGTAAAATGCTGTAAAATTCGCTAAATGGATTGGCGAAAATAGTCAATTAAAAATGTTGATGTCGAGAGAAAGAGTGAGTAAGTTTTCATGGTCAGGTAACCAATAGGGATGAAAAAACGGGACAGTGATTACTTCATAAGAAATAAATTATAGGCTAACTGCAACTCAGCTGCAACTGGGTGGGTGTTCTGTTTTTATTTCCCCGAACCTCTGCCACCCGGACGGGAGGGGTCTGTACTCGGTAATCATCAATAATGGGCATATGGCAAATTAACTATTACCAGCAATCACCTTTCTGCACTCTTTACAGTAGATGCAGTGCATCACATTTTTTGCCCTAGTCATATGTTATCGGATCATAATACACTGGCTTCTCTCATCTAGTTTAGTAGCTAGCTAGCTACCTGGTAGGTAGACACGCACTCACATGCGCGCGTGAACCCACACGCACTGGACTACGGCCAACCAGATGAAGGTTCCGCCTTTCTATAATTCTGATTTGTTTAGACCACGATGTGGCGCCCAGGCAGAGCCCAAATAGATTTTCAGAGTTGCATTTTTTCCCCGAAAGGCTGTTCGCACCGGTGCGACCTCCGTTTTTTAGTCGCACTCCTGAAAAATTAAGTCGCATGTGCGACCAAATTAGTCGCACTCTAGAGCCCTGATAGAGTCCGTTTTGACGTTTGATGCAGATGATGAGTAATAGCCTACATGTAAGCTAGAGCCAGAGTCCATTTAGGGATAGGTCTCCATAATATTTTTTTCATGGGCTAAGGGGGGCCCACAATGCACAGTCGCACCTGGGCCCGTGATAGACTTGTTACGCCACTGACCTCAACTCCAAAAGTTGCAAAATAGGCCTACAAGAAGGCTATGTTCAGACTGCACTCCAAATCTGATTTTTTGCATATCTGATCAACATCAGATCTCTCTATCGACCGTGTTCACATTGCTTGTCATATCGGATCTCCATGTCCGCTAATCACCTGCCATATCCACGTGGGTTACTATGGTACCCTGACGCATCATGCCCACAAATAATAAACAAAACCGCGGAGGGCAGAATGTTGGTTGTTTCTCTCTCAGATGGTTAAGTGGGGCCGTAGCACACAGCCACAAGTAACAAGGAAGTGTCAGAGATGGAAGAATAGCGTTACTCATCTTTATTTCAGTGCATCAATGCAGTCCAGCACAGCTGTTAGTTGCCTTTCTGATGCGTGATTGAAAACTTTCACTGACGTTGCTTTCCACACGCGAGGTAAACCTTGCTTTCCACACGCGAGGTAAACTCCAACTTGCGGCAAATCCATAACGCGCACTGACACGTTGTTATAGCAAACGATACTGTTTTTTAAAAGGAGAATTAACATTGATCTCTCACTTCCGTCCATCTGCATTCCACGTGTTGATGTTTGTGTCACGTGACAAATGACGCAAGTGACACGGTGAAATCTTATCCCATGTGGAAAAGCTGTTTAGATCGCAGCATATCCGATATGAATCGCAATTGACACCACATGGGTATGTAGGGGCGTAACAGATTCGGAAAAATCGGAATTCATGTGGTTTTCTGCTGTTCAGACCACCCGAAATCAATTCTACATACAATCTGGATATGAAAAAATCGGATTTGGGATGCCAATCTGAACGAGGCCTAAGAGATTGGACAATCACAACCTCGAGGAAGCTCACAAAGAAAGGGGGACTCACTCCCAAGCTTTTTCAGCGCTGTATCTTTTTCCTGTGAATAAATGATTCAGGTCTGTGCGGACCTGAATCAATTTCTCCGTTTGTTCGGTAGACCCTGCCAGCACAAGAAAATGCAGGCCAGTAAATAAAGTGAATTCAGAACCCAAACATTTTCCAATGTTAATTCTAATGCTACATATAACACATTTTAATTTATGTTTTCACTATTTTAAACTATGTTAAATGATGTTTGGATAGTCCATATCCGTTCACACGTTAAGAACACAACAAGCAAAAGTTTTTTTTTTTTTTTTTCAGCAATGTGGAGCAAACTTGCACTTCGTAGCAGATTGCTCAGCCATCGTTTCTGATGTGAATGGATGAGGCGTGGTTTTTAAAGTATCCAATTACCTGTCATGTCACCGGGAACCTACATTGGGAAAAAAGACTTTCGCAAAGGATACTCCTGTGCGTCCTTATCGGACCTTTCTCCTCCATTCTCGTTCCTCTCTCCTTCTCGTAGCAACTAGACAATTGAGACATCCTTGATGACGTAGGGCCTCGAACGACTTCCGGGACAAAAGGACGGAGGACATAGTACAGGAAACAAAGGCCCGAAAAGGCTTTAGTTTTCGAGATACTTCCACCTGATGTAGAACAAAGCACAATAATGTTTTTTTCATATCTTTAATATGTCTATTTTATGAAATGGATAGTTGTATAAAAATATTTTACTGCACAACATGTTTTTTTGGATGATCTTGAGAACCTCTCCAAACCGGAAATTGTGAAAATTCCGGATGCTCTAATTGGGGCAATTCTACATGATCTACTATATCTCAATGAGTAATGTTCAGAAAGTCACAAAAAATTGACTGTTTGTTCACAGACATTTACCAAATAGAATAAAAAAAAACTGCACCTATACATATTACCTTCTTGAAAATATACATCCTTAGGGTTAGGGTTAGGGGGCTCGTGCAGCAGGGTTATGCTTAGGCCCAGTCCCATTACTATCACTTCACTATCACTTCCCTCGATTTTGGCCCTAACACTCGGTTTGCGCGTTCATGTGTAAGTGTAGGGTGTCCCAATACTTTCGGGACCGAGGGATAGTGGCTTTCAGCCCTTCAAATCGCCCCTTCAAATGGAGGGAGGTCTGGTGCAGACTTCGAACGAAGTGAAGTTGAAGTGAAGATGAAATTACCCACGGTTCTTTGCGAACTGATCAGCTAAACAAAATGATTGAGTGTCGGTACCCGATCTCTGTCCTCAGCTCTGGATAAGAGCTTCAAAAATATAGCTACTATTGCAATTAAGCATGTATATATATATTTTAATGTCGGGATATCTTAGTTTGATGTAAATTCAGTTGAATTCCGCGCAGGTGTGTCAAAACATGACTATTAAAAAGATCGAGATTTTTCAAAGTGCGCGTCGGTACCAGATCTGTGTCCGAATGCACGAGCTGTGTCCCGTTGTCTCAGCTCTGGATAAGAACTTCAAAAAGATCGCTACTGTTGCAATTAAGCATGTATACATATTTTTTTATGTCGGGATATCTTAGTTTGATGTAAATACAGTTGAATTCAGCACTGGTGTATCAAAACATGACTATTAAAAAGATCGATATTTTTCAAAGTGCGCAAATCTTTCAACAGAATTACCAGATCCTCTCATGTGGGTGATTTTCTCAATGATAATTTGTGGATGACGGCTTTTGAACAGTTTATGCCGGTTTAGAGCCTTATATCCGTTCAGACGCGTAAAACAGGTGAAGACGTTTTTACGCAAGTGTTGTCCCATTTATTAGGGGAAGATTTGCACTTCTCACTACACAATCGAGGGGTGTCTCATCTTGGAGGGAACTCGAAAACGAGTGCTAGTGTTAGGGAAGAGAAATGGGACTGGGCCTTAAACTAACTCCGGACTTATAATTTAAGGAGCTGGTGTCACCAGGCAGTGAACTAAATTGTCACACAACTTAGTTATACAGGATGATTATGCTGTCTAGTACTTAGAAAAAATACATTATGTGTCCATTATGGGTTTAATCTTTAAATTACAGTTATAGTTACAGTGGTTGAACTTATATTTAATGGCCAAACCAATTATATTCAAATATAAAAATATGTATATATATATATATATTTGTATATATACACAAATATTCATATGTGTTTAAGGATGTATATTTTCAAGAAAAATCATATTGGTAAAGTTATTATTGATAACTGTTTGTGAAAACACAGTCCAAGTTAAGTGACTTTCTGACCATTATGTATAAAGATATCACTGATAAAGTTGAAAGTGCCTCTATTATAGAATGCGGAATTTTCACCATTTTTTTCCTTAGAGGTGATATAAATAATCCAAAAAAGCATGTTGTGTAGTAAAACAGTTTTTCAAATCTGTTATACAAGATGTTTATATGTTCTAGTAGTTACAAACATACATTTTAAGGCCCTTATGTGTTTTATTTTTAAATAGGAGTTATGTTTACAGCTATGGGCCTTACATTTTAATGGCCGATTCAATTTCCGCCTAAATTCACTGTGTGTTTATATGAAGGGTGGAAGTAACAAAAATTAAATAAAAAGAAAATTAAGAAATAAAATTAAACATGTCATATCGCCAAGTGCCAAATATAAATCTATCAATTGTTATTAAATGTAATCTAATTTGAAGTTTGATACAATTGCATTTAAAGTTAAAATGCTTTAAACTTGAAATGAATTGAATAAGAAATTGAATTCATTTTGAGATCAGACATTACATTTACATTTCCCTGTTATTTTCATTTTGAATGAGACATTATATTTCAGCCTCGTGCAGTTCCATGCGCCACCATTTATTTCAAGAGCATTTCATTTACTTTTAGAAAGACTTTAGTTTTAGGTTGCATGTTCACCTGTCAATCATATACCCCACCCATCAACACTGATCAGTCTCGATTGGAGATGCCTGTATCTGTTGTAATGCTTTTGAGGAGTGTTGAAATGTTTGAAATGTCACTACGACGCTAAAAACTATGCTCTGAATGATTCATTAGTGATAATATTTTGCACAAAATATGACAGGGTTTTAAGACTACAGGGCTGTTTGCTTGGGACCATTAGTTTAGTAGGCCTACTGATCATATAGGCCCACAGACAGTCAGTAGGCTGCTGCTGCTTGGAACAACTCGGGCTGTGCCATAACAGAAGTTCAGTAGGCTATCGGTCCTACTACCGTAGCCTACGTTGTTGAGGGGATAGAATCAGATAAACAGGGTTTAAGTTATTAGTTGCACGATCACAAGATAGATGTTTGCAGGTTTGACAAGTAGGCTATGTTTGCTACGATGAAAACTTTTACGACCCCATGACGGTGAAACACACGGGGATCCCCGCAACAAACTCTCCAGCCTGGTCGAAAGCGTTAGGCTACGTAGCTTGCGATGGTGTGAACCGACCAGCGACCACAATTTAATGCAAACATTTCAACATTTTACAAGGATGATCATACACTTGTTGGATATCACAAACTCCCTGAAAAACATGATGACCAGTTGGTAGCAGGGTCTCTCTGTCAAGAGCTCACTAAGTTTAGGCTATCTCCCGTAAGCTACGTGTGTTACTTTAGGTAGGCTATTGGATGTGCCAGCCTTGTCCCGTCACTGTATACATTGACGACAGACATTTTCAATCGAGTCAGATTGTTGTTGATGGGTGGGGCATATGATTGACAGGTGAACATGCAACCTAAAACTAAAGTCTTTCTAAAAGTAAATGAAATGCTCTTGAAATAAATGGTGGCGCATGGAACTGCATGAGGCTGAAATATAATGTCTCATTCAAAATGAAAATAACAGGGAAATGTAAATGTAATGTCTGATCTCAAAATGAATTCAATTTCTTTTAATTTAATTTTAATTTAATTTTAAGTTTAAAGCATTTTAACTTTAAATGCAATTGTATCAAACTTCAAATTAGATTTCATTTAATAACCATTAATGCATTTATATTTAATATATAGGGATATGACATATCAGAGTTTATTTCTTTTTATTTAATTTTTGTTACTTCCACCCTTCATATGTTTAAGGATGTATATTTTCAAGAAGGTAACGTATAGGTGCAGTTTTTTTTTATTCTATTTGGTAAATGTCTGTGAACAAACAGTAATTTTTTGTGACTTTCTGAACATTACTCATTAAGATATAGTAGATCATGTAGAATTGCCCCAATTAGAGCATCCGCAATTTTCACAATTTCCGTTTTGGAGAGGTTCTCAAGATCATCCAAAAAAACATGTGTCCACTTGTTTCGGCCCTTGTTTCCTCTACTAACAGAGGGCCGAGCCAGAGGAAGCATATTGATATGTACCCGTTGTACTTGTTTTGGTGGCGTCCATGTTTTGTCTTTTTTGTTGTCTTTTTTGATATGTTTTTAAGTTACCTGTCAGGGGACCAGGGGTTAAAGTGGGGGGGAACGCGGGGGAAAGCAGTACCGGCACCTCAGATAAATGAAGAATATCACCCCATTCATCTATACATTTTGCTTTGTTTGTGCTTAGTTCCCCCTCCTGTCAAATCCCACTTTAACCACTGCAGGGGACTATAGATGAAAAGTAGTTATTTGACTGATTCTGGCATATTTACATGGGTGTATTTTTTATACAACAATGTTAATAAATATGCATGGTCCCTACTAAATAAAGCAATAAATCCAAGTCCATCAGTCTTATGATTGTTTGATTATAATTGATTATTTATTATAAATAATGATACCAGTCCAGCAGTCCTATGATTCTGTTAGATTCTTTATTAAATAACATACCAGTCCAGGAGACCATGGGAGACTTACATTGTAAAGTGCTGTGTAGGGTTAGGGTTAATGCTGTGAGTCGGAGTAGAAAAGCCCTATAGAAATGGAGTCCATTTACCATGAGAAGATCTGTCATTCCTGGGAAGCCAGTGCATTAAGAAGACCCTAGAGCCTAAAACCCTAATTAAGCCCAATCCCTAGACCCTAACCCCTATCCCTAGACCCTAACCCCAATCCCTAGACCCCAATCCCTAGAACCTAACTCCCAACCCTAACCCCTATCCCTAGACCCTAACCCCTATCCCCTGTTGGTTTGTAGAAGTGAACATCAATCCTAACTCAGCTGAATACCAAATACTGAGTCTAAAACATACACACACACACACACACACACACACACACACACACACACACACACACAGGAGTAGAGTAGTCTTAAGAAGTGAGAATCAAACTCACACACACACACACACACACACACACGAGACAGAGTAGAGTCTGTTTGAGGTGGGCATGAAGCCTTGGGTTATAACTCACACACACACACACACACACACACACACACACACACACACACACACACACACACACACACACACGAGATAGAGTAGAGTCTGTTTGAGGTGGGCATGAAGCCTTGGGTTATAACTCACACACACACACACATACACTCGTGAGAGAGAGTAGAGTCTGTTTGAGGTGGCTATGAAGCCTTGGGGTTATACACACACACACACACACACACACACACACACACACACACACACACACATACACTCGTGAGAGAGAGTAGAGTCTGTTTGAGGTGGGCATGGAGCCTTGGGTTATAACTCACACACACACACATACACACACGAGAGAGAGTAGAGTCTGTTTGAGGTGGGCATGGAGCCTTTGGGTTATAACTCATCTCTGTTCTCACCCCCCATTGGTGGAGGTGCATCTGTGTTGCCATAGAGACTGCTAATTATGGGCTGCACCCGCTCCTCCAGTTCCGTCTTCATGGTCTTAAACTCCTCAGTGTCGCCGCCCTGGTGGGCCTCCAGCCACTCCAGAGTCTCCCCCACGGCCGCCTCCAGAGCCTCTCTGTCCTCCTCCGACAGCCTGCCGCCCAGCTGCTCTCTGTCCCTCAGCTGGTTCCTCAGGGAGTAGGCGTAGCTCTCCAGCTGGTTACGGGCATCAATCCGCTCCTTCATCCTCTGGTCTTCATCAGCGAAGCGCTCCGCCTCCTCCACCATCCTCTTCACCTCCTCCTCACTCAGCCGGTGCTGCTCATTAGCGATGGTGATCTTGTTCTTACTGCCGCTCCCCTTGTCTTCCGCAGACACACTCAGGATGCCATTGGCGTCAACTTCAAAGGTCACTTCAATCTGTGGGACCCCACGGGCGGCTGGAGGAATGCCTGTCAGGTCGAACGTCCCCAGCAGATGGTTGTGTTTGGTCATGGATCGTTCACCTGAGGAGAGAGAGGGACAAACAATATGTCTATTTTTTACTGTATGTGTGTGTGTGTGTGTGTGTGTGTATGTATGTGTGTGTTTGGTCATGGCTCGTTCACCTGAAGAGAGAGAGGGACTATCAATATGTCTATTTTTCACTCTGTGTGTGTGTGTGTGTGTGTGTGTGTTTTAAAAGTATACACGTGGATTGAACATCTCTAATGTTGGGGGGGTAATGTGCCCCATGGCTTAAATAAAAGCTTTAAATAGTCATTGGGATTATTCTGGTCATAACCAGCCCCTCTCTCTCTACACTTTTCTTCTAACCCTAAACCCTAACTCTAACCCCTAAACCCTAACCCCTAAACCCTAAACCCTAGCATTATTCTGGTCATAACCAGCCCCTCTCTCTCTACACTTTTCTTCTAACCCTAAACCCTAAACCCTAAACCCTAACCCCTAAATCCTAAACCCTAGCATTATTCTGGTCATAACCTCTCTCTCTACACTTCTCTCTACACTTCTTCTTCCTCTCTTCTAGTTTGAACCCGAGCCAATCAGTAACCTTAAAGAATGCAGTGTCAGAATATGATAGCCAATCAGTGACCTTAAAGAATGCAGCGCCAGAATGCGATCAGTCAAGAGCTGATCCAACAGTTCTGAATTAAAACATCTCCAGCAAGCAATGGTTTATCAATAGCTAAAATCATTAGGGTTTAGGGTTAGTAGAGAAGTGTAGACTGAGGGGCTGGGAAAGACTAGGGTTTAGGGTTTAGTATTTAGGGGTAGAAGAGTGTAGACTGAGGGGCTGGGAAAGAGTAGGGTTTAGTATTTACAGGGGTGATAGTGAAAAAAAATCCTGAGCCTGAACTTTTTCGGGGGCAAGGGGCGGGGGCGGGGTCGGTTGGGGTCTGGCGATGACGTAACATAGGTTTAATTTTGACAAATTATTCAAACATTTAATAGTTTTTGTATGACCATTATAGATATGTTTTCATTTTTGCTTAATGGCTATAGTGTTATTCACAAAAAACACAGATCATTTCCATCTTCGTATAGCACTTTAGATCGACTGGAACAAACTGGACACGTTGGGTTCTATGTAGAAATACATTCTAGGCTTGTGCTGTTGCAGTATAGTTATAATTGAGGTGGGAATTTAACCCCAATTCAACAATTCAACACTAGAATGTATTCCTGAAAACATGGTGAATGCTTTACCAACTATACAGCCTCCAATCAAATGAGTCATTGTAATATATATATATATATATATAATGTTATGGCCTATTGTTGTTTTTGATCTAACTGTGAAGCACCTTGAGCAGCAGTCTTGTGTGAATTGTGCTATTATAGGCTATACAAATGCAATAGGCCTAATAAAAATAATTAGAACAAAAAGACTAATAATAATAATAATAATAATAATAATAATCCTAGTTATTATGCGATATTTTTGTTAAGTTATTATTAGGCCTACTATGAATCATTATTGTTACTGATGATTTAATAACAAGAACAGAAATAATAAACTAACCTTTTCCCCCTCATCACAGCACAATTGTCAAGTAACATACTTGTCACTTGTCTCCAGTCGAGGCCGTATGTGCGCAGGACGTCATTTAACTGTGCTGTTAACGCTTCTGCATTTGCGATGTTAATTATCCTACTGGCAAGATGCTGAGTCTTCACGCTCCCAGCATCCTCGTCAAAAAACGGACAAGGACATTCATGATCTTGTCCATGTTTTTGTCTGTTGCCTCGTCAACATTAAGGGAAAACATACAATTCTTAAGCTTCTCAGACAGCTGGCGTTTAAATTCTGGGGCAATGCCGTGGGTGAGCAGATAGCTCGTATGCAGGGTTCGAGTTAGGTGGGAGCCAGTGGGAGCTGAGCTCCCATAGAGAGAGGTCTGGCTCCCATGAAAGCAGCAAACTCAAACATCTGTGGGGGCTCTGACAATACAATAGTATATAATATTTTACTGACAAATAAATTCCTGCTGGGAAGCGCTTGTTACAGGGGTGTTTTTGATCATCTTTTCTTTTTGTGTTATTGCCTTATTGACATGCTGTTATTATGTTCTCTGATGATAAAGGGGTACTGTATGCTTGCGCAGTTGCAATGTATAGGTTGTAAACATAAGTCAGTGTCTTAATTGATTGTAAACCATGATTTGGTTGTGACAGTAATTACAGTGCGTAACAGTCGGGGTTCGCCTCTGAGGCGAGAGGATATAATGATTGTATGTTATATTGCCTAGTTTGTGGGCCTTGCCCCTGATTATTTTCAGTTTGATCAGTGTTTTGTTTGTTTAGTTTGTTTGTTAATTTGTTATGTTATGCACCCCGCCGGTGGCCTAATATAAAATAAAAAGAAAGACGTCTGCATTATTCCGTTTCCATGCCTTGAGTCTACCACCCGCCGGACACACTACGTTACAATGCCACTGAAAATGTGGGCGCTTGCTCGTTTCGGTTTTAGCCTACTTCAATAAAGCCAAACATAGGCCTACTGTAGCTCCAGATAGTAAAATAATGCGCTGCTCTCCCTAGGTCAACCTCTCTCCTAGATATTGCTTTAACCAGGCTATTCCCATCATCCGATCATGCTGCGCATGATGTAAACTTTATTGAGAATTTCGTGCAAGTAGCATATTCACCGAAATTAATAAGTGCCAGTTCACCGTTGTGCATAACATTCAGCCAGAGATCCGGGAGAGATAGAGAGAGACATTGTCAACTTCTCACATTGTAAGGTCAGTGCTTGCTTCCCATTACATTCAAAAGTCCGCAAAGCCTTTACTGAACTCCTGCGCCGTTGCGCAGACTGGAGAACGAAAAAAAAAAAAAAAAAACATCCCATAAATTGCAAACTACCAAAGCAATAGCAAGGTGCATCACGCGCGGTGATATTGCGTGCTGAGTTTAATTTTTTTTTTTCTAAACATCGGTTAACACTTACGACATTCTTCATATAACTTGTCTGCTTGCTGACATGTGTTAAGGTACTCATAAACAATGTTTAATAATGTATTACAATTAGAAAGCCGTGAGGCAATTTTAAGCTGCAACAGGACTGTCTCTGACCCAAACAGCTTTTTCCCCCAACTACATGCCAGGAGTACTACTCGAGCAACCAACGTCTCTTATTGGCCAAGACAACCAAGACCCGCCCCGTCCTATTTCTGATTGGATTGAAGGGTTGCGATGCGCTTTACATGGTCTGCAGCACACAGCAAATGGAGCGGGGAAAGGGACTTTTCGTAACGTGGATCTGCGTTCTTTGATGGGATGGGGAAAGCTTTTTTTTTTTTTTAACAGAGCCACGCTACGCCGGATTTCCGGCGCGGCGCCGGACTGCTATCACCCCTGTATTTAAGGGTAGAAGAGTGTAGACTGAGGGGCTGGGAAAGACTAGGGTTTAGTATTTAGGGGTAGAAGAGTGTCGACTGAGGGGCTGGGAAAGACTAGGGTTTAGGGTTTAGTATTTAGGGGTAGAAGACAAGTGTAGACTGAGGGGCTGGGAAAGACTAGGGTTTAGGGTTTAGTATTTAAGGGTAGAAGACAAGTGTAGACTGAGGGGCTGGGAATGACTAGGCAAGACCATCTTTGGATACTGTAGGTCATTTGACAAAAGATGCCCTGCCACACAAAAGCGTTAACACCTGGTGCTTTTGAAATTGAATAGGTCTATAGGAGCCGGAGCTACAGTATAAATAGTCACAGAACATTATCATACATATATATTATTATATTATATATTATACTGGCCTAAAATACATTCAAGTTTTCCACAGCATTCCCCATTATCAAGACTAAAGTTGCGTATTTAGAGGCCTCAGAGAGGAATTTAAAACAACCCATAGGCACCCTTAATAGCAGTCCTAAAGTCAGTGAATGAGTTAGTTCCCAAAGATCTAATAAATGTTTTCAAAAACCCTTAATAGCACTCCTAAAGTCAGTGAATGAGTTAGTTCCCAAAGATCTAATAAATGCTTTCAAAAGCAGTGATGAAATGCTTCCATAAGTACCTTCATAAACGTTGATGGTGACGGTGGGTTGGTTGTCTGCAGCCGTGGAGAAGATCTGAGATTTCTTAGTGGGCAAGACTGTGTTCCTGGAGATCAGCTTGGTCATCACGCCGCCCATCGTCTCAATGCCCAGAGTCAGAGGACACACGTCCACAAGAAGAACTCCAGGAGGCTCTGAAAAGCACATGATCGCGTGATTACTGATGATGTAATTACTGATCAATAACAGTTATCAATCACACTCTGGACTGCTATGAAAATCAACATCATCAATAATTACATCATCACATCATCGATAATCACATGATCAATAATTACATCATCACTTTATGTGTGTGTGTCACATACTGTCGTCCCCAGAGAGTACTTTATGTGTGTGTGTAACATACTGTCGTCCCCAGAGAGTACTGCACGGCGGCCCCGTAGGCCACTGTGTGTGTGTGTGTGTGTGTGTGTGTGTGTGGCATACTGTCGTCTTCCCCAGAGAGAACTGCAGCCTGTACAGCTTCCCCGTAGGCCACTGTGTGTGTGTGTGTGTGTGTGTGTGTGTGTGTGTGTGGCATACTGTCGTCTTCCCCAGAGAGAACTGCAGCCTGTACAGCTTCCCCGTAGGCCACTGTGTGTGTGTGTGTGTGTGTGTGGCATACTGTCGTCTTCCCCAGAGAGAACTGCAGCCTGTACAGCTTCCCCGTAGGCCACTGTGTGTGTGTGTGTGTGTGTGTGTGTGTGTGTGTGTGAGTGTGTGTGTGTGTGTTTGTGTCACATACTGTCGTCCTCCCCTGAGAGTACTGCCCCCTGCACGGCGGCCCCGTAGGCGACGGCCTCGTCAGGGTTGATGCCTCTGGACGGTTCCTTCCCATTAAAGAACTCTTTCACCAGCTGCTGGATCTTGGGGATGCGAGTGGAGCCACCAACCAGCACGATCTCATCGATGTCAGACTTCTTCAGTGCTGCGTCTTCTAGAACCTTCTGCACGGGCCGCAGTGTGGCGCGGAACAGATCCTGCAGAGACAGCAGCACATTTACTTCTCAATGTCTGATAGCAGTGTTATGATTAAGCTACTCATGGTGTCTTTTTACAGACCTTTCCTTCTCTATGTTTCATAGCAGTGTTATGATTAAGCTACTCATGGTGTCTTTTTACAGACCTTTCCTTCTGTATGTTTGATAGCATGAGTAGTTTAATTATAACACTGCCGTATTTTTACACATTTCCTTCTGTACTGTATGTTTGATAGCATGAGTAGTTTACTTATAACACTGCTGTCTTTTTACAGACATTTCCTTAAAGAGATTGCGTCACCGGTTGTGCGTGTCCTGTTAGACACAGTGAGAATATCACTGGTGTTACTTTGCAGTCAATCTCTGTAGTTGAGCATGTAGAGTGTAGCATCAACATATATAATATTCTAATATAATTAATTATAATTTAATTATATTATATAATATTATTTCAGCCCAAATGTATTTTTGTCTTACCATATTCAGCTCCTCAAACTTGGCTCTGGTCAGGGTCTCAGAGAAGTCTTCCCCCTGGAAGAAGGACTGGATTTCTATGCGAGTTTGATGCTGCGCAGAAAGAGTCCTCTTGGCCTTCTCCACCTCCCGCCGGAGTTTCTGCACCGCGCGGCTGTCTGAGCGCACGTCCTTGCCAGTCTTCTTCTGGTACAGCTTCATGAAGTGCTCCATCACTCGCTGGTCAAAGTCTTCACCTCCCAGGTGGGTGTCTCCATGCGTGGCCAGGACTTCAAACACTTGCTCATCAATAGTCAAGAGCGACACATCAAAAGTGCCGCCACCTAGGTCAAACACCAAGACGTTCTTCTCCCCTCCCTTCTTGTCTAGCCCATAGGCAAGGGCAGCGGCAGTTCTAAGTGTGAAACATAAAAACATATTTGGCTACAATATAGTATATCTGCTGTGTGTGTGTGTGTGTGTGTGTGTGTGTGTGTGGAGAGAGAGAGAGAGAGTGTGAGCGTAATACAGCACATCTCCTGATACATATGTAGCTGAATTTAACACACAGGCGGCTGCTTGTTAAGTGGAATCCTTACGGCTCATTGATGATCCTCAATACAATACAATATATCTCCTGTGTTTGTGAGTGTGTGTGTGTCTTATCCTTACGGCTCATTGATGATCCTCATGACATTCAGACGGGTGATAAAACAATACAATATGTCTACTGTGTGTGTGTGTGTGTGTGTGTGTCTTATCCTTACGGCTCATTGATGATCCTCATGACATTCAGACGGGTGATAAAACACAGTATAACACTCGTTACAATACAATATATCTCCTGTGTGTGTGTGTGTGTGTGTGTGTGTGTGTGTCTTATCCTTACGGCTCATTGATGATCCTCATGACATTCAAACGGGCGATAAAACAATACAATATGTCTACTGTGTGTGTGTGTGTGTGTGTGTGTGTGTGTGAGTGTGTCTTATCCTTACGGCTCATTGATGATCCTCATGACATTCAAACGGGCGATAAAACAATACAATATGTCTACTGTGTGTGTGTGTGTGTGTGTGTGTGTGAGTGTGTCTTATCCTTACGGCTCATTGATGATCCTCATGACATTCAAACGGGCGATAAAACAATACAATATGTCTACTGTGTGTGTGTGTGTGTGAGTGTGTGTTATCCTTACGGCTCATTGATGATCCTCATGACATTCAAACAGGCGATAAAACAATACAATATGTCTACTGTGTGTGTGTGTGTGTGTGTGTGTGAGTGTGTCTTATCCTTACGGCTCATTGATGATCCTCATGACATTCAGGCCGGCGATGGTTCCTGCGTCCTTGGTGGCCTGACGCTGGGCATCGTTAAAGTAGGCGGGGACAGTGACCACAGCATGGGTGACCTACACACATACATACACACAGAAACACACACACACACACACACACACACACACACACACAGAAACACACATATTGATCACCTACAGACACCAAGGGAAAGAAGTTCAACAATGAAAAAAAATATTTTTCACATCAATACATATATAAGTTTTTTCAAGTAATTAATTGATTTTACTTCTCTTCAGAGTAAATAAATAGTGCATAGCATCTGCCAGTAAACAAACAAATTAACTGTCAAACTAACTGTCACTTCAAACTAACTGTCTTTAACTGCCAAACTACCTTCTTTCCCAGGTAAGCCTCAGCAGTTTCCTTCATCTTGGACAGAACCATGGCGGAGATCTCCTCTGGCGTAAACGTCCTCATCTGGCTACTGCTGTTCAGCTGGATGTGGGGTTTGTTCTGCCTCTCAATCACCTGGGGGAAGAGTAGAGTAGTGGGTTAGGGGTCTCTGATGACCTGGGGGAAGAGTAGAGTAGTGGGTTAGGGAAGAGTAGAGTAGTGGGTTAAGGGTCTCTGATGACCTGGGGGAAGAGTAGAGTAGTGGGTTAGGGGTCTCTGATGATCTGGGGAAGAGTAGAGTAGTGGGTTAGGGGTCTCTGATGACCTGGGGGAAGAGTAGAGGGTTAGGGGTCTCTAATGATCTGGGGGAAGAGTAGAGTAGTGGGTTAGGGGTCTCTAATGACCTGGGGAAGAGTAGAGTAGTGGGTTAGGGGTCTCTGATGACCTGGGGGAAGAGTAGAGTAGTGGGTTAGGGGTCTCTGATGACCTGGGGGAAGAGTAGAGTAGTGGGTTAGGGGTCTCTGATGACCTGGGGGAAGAGTAGAGTAGTGGGTTAGGGGTCTCTGATGACCTGGGGGAAGAGTAGAGTAGTGGGTTAGGGTTAGGGAAGAGTAGAGTAGTGGGTTAGGGGTCTCTGATGACCTGGGGGAAAAGTAGAGTAGTGGGTTAGGGGTCTCTAATGTGGGAAGTATCAAGGGTCATGGGAGTGTGTGTGTGTGTGTGTGTGTGTGTGTGTGTGTGTGTGTGTGTGTGGCTCACCTTGAAGTAGCATGCATGCAACCCTAACGGACATGGCTCACCTGTGTGAGTGAGTGAGTGTGTGTGTGTGTGTGTGTGTGTGTGTGTGTGTGTGTGTGTGTGTGTGTGAGTGAGTTAGTGAGTGAGTTTGTGTGTGTGTGAGTGAGTGAATGTGTGTGTGTGTGTGAGTGAGTGAGTGAGTGAGTGTGTGTGTGTGAGTGAGTGAGTGAGTGTGAGTGTGTGTGTGTGTGTGTGTGTGTGTGTGTGAGTGAGTGAGTGAGTGTGTGTGTGTGTCTCACCTTGAAAGGGAAGTACTTGATGTCCTGCTGCACTGAGGAGTCTGCCCATGTTCGACCAATCAATCTCTTGGCGTCAAAGACGGTGTTCTCAGGATTGGACGTGAGTTGGTTCTTGGCTGCGTCTCCAATCAGGCGCTCTCCCTCGGCGGTGAACGCCACGTAGGACGGCGTGATTCTGTTGCCCTGGTCGTTAGCGATGATTTCCACACGGCCATTTCTGAAGATACCCACACTACAGGGAAGGGGAAGAAACATTAGTCAGAGAGAGAGTGTGTGTGTGTGTGTGTGTGTGTTTCCAGAAAAGAAAAAGTTAGTCAGAGTGTGTGTGTGTTTCCAGAAAAGAAAAGGATAGTCAGAGTGTGTGTGTGCGTGTGTGTTCCCAGCGTGAGTGTGTGTGTGTGTGTGTGTGTGTGCATTTCCAGAGTGTGTGTATAATGTTTTAGATGTGAGAGTCCAGTGTGTTTACCATGAGTAGGTGGTGCCCAGATGTGTGTGTGTGTGTGTGTTTATAGTGTGTGTTTACCATGAGTAGGTGGTGCCCAGATGTGTGTGTGTGTGTGTGTGTGTGTGTGTGTGTGTGTTTACAGTGTGTGTTTACCATGAGTGGTGCCCAGACGTGTGTGTGTGTGTGTGTCTGTCTGTGTGTGTTTACTGTGTGTATTTATCATGAGTAGGTGGTGCCTAGATGTGTGTGTGTGTTTACAGTGTGTGTTTACCATGAGTGGTGCCCAGATGTGTGTGTGTGTGTGTTTACTGTGTGTATTTACCATGAGTAGGTGGTGCCCAGATGTGTGTGTGTGTGTGTGTGTGTGTGTGTTTACCAGGAGTAAGTGGTGCCCAGATGTGTGTGTGTGTGTGTTTACAGTGTGTGTTTATCATGAGTAGGTGGTGCCCAGATGTGTGTGTGTGTGTGTGTGTGTGTGTGTGTGTGTGTGTGTGTGTGTGTGTGTGTGTTTACCAGGAGTAAGTGGTGCCCAGATGTGTGTGTGTGTTTACACTGTGTGTTTACCATGAGTAGGTGGTGCCCAGATGTATGTGTGTGTGTGTATGAGTGTGTGTGTGTGTGTGTGTTTACCATGAGTAGGTGGTGCCTAGATCAATGCCCACTACAGTGCCCACGTCCTCTCGCTCGTCCCCGTGGGCCAACACAGCGCCCATCACGAGGAGGTGGAGCCACAGCGCTGTCATCATTCTGCTTCCTGTGTCTCTGTGTGATATCATTCTGCTTCCTGTTTGTCTGTGGCAGACTGACATCACATATTAATACTGAAGGATGATGTAATGATCACATATTAATACTGAAGGATGATGTAATGATCACATATTAATACTGAAGGATGATGTAATGATCACATATGCACAAGGCAACAAAAGGAAACACTTGGCCACTCATACAAGTCAACACTTAATAAAGGTCATTCCAACACTATCTACACTTAATATCTAATACATGCGTCTCCGACCTCTACAACACAATTAGTCTAGGGAGGGCCAAGCCATATGCCAGCCAGTTACAATGGGGGGGGGGGGGTGTCGAGAAAGTGACCAGTTTCAAATACCTTGGAACTATCTTAGATAGTAACTTATGTTTTATATATATTTTTTTCCCCAAAATATTTTTATTGGTTTTCTTGTAGATAGGCCTAGTAACTTAAATTTTGATGAACATGTTTATGTTTTTAAGAAAGCAAATCGAAGACTTTTTTTTCCTTCTAAGGAAACGGAATAGCTTTAGTGTTAATAAGAGTATCCTACAAATGGTATATATTTGCTTACTTGAAAGCATTATTGTATGGAAATCTGGGGGTGAAGAATAAGAGCAAACTCACAAAAATAATTATTATAATTATTATAATCAACACAGCTAGTAAACTCCTCCTGGCCCCCCAGAGGCAGCTGGTGGAACTACAGGCATGAAACTCAGACTAGGAGGAAAGCCTCACAAATACTTTTGGATCCCCTTCATCCATTGTGGCAGAATTTTGTTAAACTCCCCTCTGGTAGGAGATATAGAGTACCCACTGCAACACGAAATGTTTTTAACTCTTTCCCGACAGCCCATAGAGAAATCAGTACGTACGTACTGATGACAAAAATGAATGAAAGTATCATTTTTCTTCACTGAAACCCCGCGAAAATGTTTCTGGGTGTCTATGAGTGTCTAAGCCAATCAAATAAATACTTTTTCCCGGTGTATGTGTTGATTTTTTCTATTGGTTAAGATTTTATATTTTGGGATTGGTTGTCAAGCGGCGATCGCGACATTTAACATGGCGAGTAGCGAGAAGCGACCCAGGTTCAGTGGGAGCAATGACCTACAGAGGATACTACTCGAGATATATGCCTCAGATGATGATGAAGAAGATACTGCACATCTGGGGATGTCAAGCGAGGAAGAAAGTGATCTTGATCGTCAACTTTTGGAGCAATCAAGGTGAGTAAAATGAAACGCTAGCTAGGACACAATTTTCATGATAAAGTTTTGCTACGTGCCTGAGGTGAAACGAACGTGAGGTGTCACCTCAAGTGAATAAACAGCGTTCACATGCCATTTTGAAATGGCAAATGGTTTTCAGAAAACATATTATTTGTTTTAAAATAAATCGTGTTGTTGATTGTGTGTTTGATCGTGTGCTTATGAATTTCGACAGCGAGATGATGTTGACTATCTGTATGCAAGTACAACTAGCGCGCCAACTCTCATCTCCGTCCAGAACGAGACCAAGAACTCAAGTTGTGTCTGCGACGTGAAACGAAGTTAGCTTTCGTTTTGTTTTTGATAGATATTCAGATATTTTACCACGTATATTATTCATTTGCAAATAAGTTAGTTTGTTTGAATGTACAACATGAACACACAGTTCAGTGCAGTTTTGTTTGGCTGTACACCTAGCTCACAAACTTGCCTCAGCCCTGAGCTAAAGCAAGACGAACACATCGTGTTAGTGAGGATACCTAAAATATTTCCCAAAATAACAATGGTGATGACGGTCATAATAACACAACAACAACAACTGATAAATCACCATTATGTATTATGTATTTTGAACTACTGTGTCTTCTTTTCCATCTTACTAACTGTCTCACAAAACTGAGTTTTTCCTTGCCCCATGTTCTTGGGTGCTTCTTGCTGTAAGGCCCCTTGAAACATTGCTTTTGTTGTGCAGCTGTCCAAAAAAAATTGAATTGAATTGTACAAAAGCAACAGTAATAACACTGCATAGCTCCAGCTGTCTTTATAATATATGACACAAACTCTTATAATAGACACTGATGAAATGTTTGTTCTAAATAAATTTCCAGGGGATTTCCAGCTTGTTATTGCAGAAATGTTATAACCATGAAATTTTTTCTGGTGTAGTGATGAAGATCCATCCAGTGCTGAAGAGGAAGATCCTTCCGGTGGCCCTGATGATGGTGAGACTGTGGCGATGATTGGGGAAGCTACAACTGGAACTGAATTTCATCTGGAAGCTCCTGCTGCCTACGCACATGGACATGGACGTGGACAAGGAGAAAGCCGTGGTCATGGACGAGGTGGGCGTGGACGAGGATGTGGAGGTGGGCATGGACGAGGTGGGCGAGGATGTGGAGGTGGGCGTGGACGAGGTGGGCGTGGGCGAGGACGTGGAGGTGGGCGTGGACGAGGTGGGCGTGGGCGAGGATGTGGAGGTGGGCGTGGAGGTGGACAAAGGGCTTGTGGCACTCCTGAAACTGGTCAGGGTCAGAACTCAAAGACTTACAGTGACCCTGATGTCAGCAATGTTCTGCCTCCTTTTACACCCAATAGGCCATGTGGTGTTCATATTGGCGGTTTTAACCTCAGAAACATGATGACCACAGCTGTGGAGTTTTTTAAGTTGTTTTTCACCATCGAAATGGTTATAGATATCTGCACCCACACAAACACATACGCATACACACACATTGCAGGGGGCTCACACCACACATACACAGGCCCTGGTGGCAGCTGGCAAGAGACAACCCCTGAGGAAATTTACAGGCTAATCGGGTTGCTCATTTATTTTGGTCTAGTGAGAGTTACTTCCGATACTACCAAATACTGGAGCATCAAATCACTGTATCATGGGCTTTGGGCACGAAGCATGATGCCACGAACACGCTTCAAGGCCCTTATGGCCTTACTGCATATCGTAGATCCAGATACCGAAACACAAGGCAACAAACTTAGAAAAGTACTGTCCTTTGTCAATGATTTCAGATCCAGATGTTCCTTCCTCTATCAGCCTAGTCAGAATCTTGCTATAGATGAAAGAATGGTCAAATCCAGACATCGTTCAGGTATAAGACAGTACATCAAGGACAAACCAACAAAATGGGGAATAAAATTATGGGTTTTAGCGGACAGCTGTAATGGTTACACTCTAGACTTTGACATATATATCGGGAAAGCAGCAGGGGCAGAGACTAGTGAACATGGACTTGGGTATGATGTTGTAATGAAATTGATCCGTCCTTTTCTCAACCAAGGGTACTTACTATTTTTTGATAATTTTTACACGTCATGTCAACTTGTCAACGACTTATTTTCTCAGGGTGTGCCATGCACTGGAACTGTCAATGACAAAAGAAGGGGATTTCCTGAAAGTCTGAAAGATGGAAAAAAGTGGGGTCGGAGAGTGTCTCGAGGAGACATGCGGTGGGGAAAGGGTTGGGCCCATTCTTGCACTACAGTGGAAGGACAATAAAGTTGTGTCCGTGTTAACCACAATAGACAATGCCAACAATGCTTTGGAAGTAGAAAGAAAGACAAAAACAAACAACAAGTGGACAGCTGTGACTGTGCCACAGCCAGAGGCTATAAAGAGATACAACATGAACATGAATGGGGTAGACAGATCTGATCAAATTCTGGCAACACATAATGTCCTGCGTAAATGCACACGCTGGTGGAAGACACTGTTCTTCCACATCATTGACATTGCTGTGGTAAATAGCTTCTTGCTGTTCAAGCAACAGCAGACCAATCACCCTGACTTTCATGGACTACAGCGGCCAACAAAGTACAGTCTCGTGGACTTTAGAGAGGAGCTAGTGCGGCAACTCTGTGGTCTAGTGGAGTATGATGACCCCCCTTCTAATAAGCACAGCCATCCTTCCCCCCTCCAGACCAATATGAGACTGTACATATGCCCATGTTTTCAAATGATGTGAAACGCAACTGTGTGGTGTGTTACAGAGAGGGCAGAGGGCAAAAGCAGGTGCACTCTTACTGTAGTGCACCTCAGTGTGGGAAGTATCTTCATGTCTCAAGAGAGAGGAACTGTTTTGCGGTTTTTCATAGCAAGGCCTACCAACACTGAATCTGTTGGGTCATTTTTACAGTTTATCTGTTTTAAAATCTGTTGGTTTAAGTGTGTGTGTGTGTGTGTGTGTGTGTGTGTGTGTGTGTGTGTGAGAGAGAGAGAGAGAGAGAGAGAGAGGGAGAGAGAGAGAGAGAGAGAGAGAGAGAGAGAGTGACAGTGAGAATGTAATCACCACAAGTGTCCACAACAGTCCACAACAATTTTAACAGTACATATACAGTACCCCTGTTTTCTCATTATATAAATTTAAATGTTGTGTTGTGTTACAGAGAGGGTACGGGCCAAAGGTTAGTGTGGGAGGTATGTTCATGTCTCAAGAGAAAGGAACTGTTCTGCGTCTTTTCATAGCAAGGCCTACCAAATCTTAATATGTTTATCGATTTTCACTGTTCATCCATATTAACAGTCTAAACTGTGTTTACATGATTATTGACCAATGTGATGTGTAAAAGATGAAGTTATAAGTTATTTTTTAATGAAAATGTGATTGATGTGTGTGTGTATTGATGCTGCAACTGATTTTGATAATAAAACTGTATAATGATTATTTAGGCTCGCCTGTATACATTATTTCAAAGTGAGTTATCTAGAGTTCCTTTTACCCAATTGCTACCAAACCTGGTATGTATTTAGGCAACAGGTAGATGCAACTTTCTGCTATTTCACTTTTTTTATAACATGCAGCATTGAAGCTGTAGAGCTTTAAAAGCCCATATATAAATAATACATATTTGTCATGTTAAATACATATTTGTGTAGCCTAACTATCTGGCTTCAAGATGAAATGTGTGTTTTTATTTAGATATGCTTTGCTTAGTAATAGCAGAACAAAATGTTAAAGGAGTCAATTTTGGCCTATTTTTGCCCTGTCGGGAAAGAGTTAAGCAAATCTTCATACCAACTGACATTAATCTATTAAACAAATCATAAATAAGGGTCAGCACATATTTAAACACTTTATTTATGTATTTATATACACAATACAGAGTGTTTGTATTGTACATGTATGTATTGTCCTGTACAATATGTTGTCCACGCCTTATGTTTCATGTAGTGAGGCCAAAGACAAATTTCCATGCAAATGGATAATAAAGATTTCTATTCTATTAGTCAGGAACGTCTCGACCAAAGTATTCAATATTGATCTTTGTCTCTGTATTTTAGCTGCAATACCAGTGGCGGCCACAAGAGAGTACCGTTTAGTTTTGTATGAGTGCCGTTTGCTCATTGTAACATTGAAAATGGATGAAGCAATGCTTTTCTTGTACATGTCAGATTTATTTTCTGCTTCAGTAGTTTTAAGACCTGTGTATTTGTAAGTCTTTATACTAGCCTACACTATAGAATCACATTGTGAAAATGAATATGCATAGGAGAAAAAGAGTCAGTGTTCTCATTACACTCATAAGCAACACTGTAGCCTTCGCCCACAACAAATCGCTCAAAACGAAACTAAAAGGTGAGCCATGAATATGTTGGGAAGTGTGGTTTGGTGTAGCCTTATATTTTGGGATGGAGAAAGTTATACAATTATATTATAAAATATTAAAATACAGAGGCAGTTGCTTTCTCGTATCGTGGATTTTAAAGATTCTAAAGATTAATAGCACGAACAATTAGGCTACAACGTCTATATTGCGATCTTTCCGAAAAATCAGACCATTGTGTAGCGTAACGTTAACAAGTTTCGCAATGGCCTTGATTGAACGTGCAAAAACACGAACATAACTAATAACCTGAGCATAACCTGAATAAAACCTACCCTATGTTCTCCAAGCAAGCCTGAGTTATTCCCCTTATGTTCAGAGCGTATACTAACGTTAGTGACTAACTTAGCCAGGTAATTTTGGAACTGAAAACGCTGGTGTACCACTTGGGTTAACATACTTATTTAAACCCGCTTTTTGGAGTAGCCCTCGGGATTGATGATAACGATATTTGGCTGCATCAGCAGCCACACGTTTGCGAGCGTAGCCTACGTTAACTTCAACACATTCATCAGCTCCATAAACTCTACTTACCGATGTGGCGAGATGATGAAATTCTTAAAATACTCAGGCTCGTGTCTTCAGGTTGCTGTATTAAAACCGCTGATTGTCTTCCTTTGATATTCCCTTTTCGGTGCGTAATGTTGTTGTAGAAATGCTGCTGTCAAACTGTATTTAAGTACTTCACGGCCTCCTATGTTTATGTGTTCGACTTCCGCGCTGCAGAATCGTATTGGTTAACGTCACCGAGCAAAGCGCTGATTGGTCCAACAAGTCCCACTGTCCGCTGTTGGTTGGCCCACGTACTGCGCCTTCAAACGTCATGATGCTGATCCATGAGGCAGACAACCCACACGTGTCTGCTTGAAAACATTGCAGTTGTTTACATCAGCCGATTTCAAAGATTTACAGAAGTTACAGTATCCTGTGTACTTAAGTTTAAATTGATAAACTCAAATAGTATTATTTGATGTGAGTGTTTTGGGAGCCTAATTCCAATTACTGGCAAATTTCTGGCAGGCCTATAACCTAGCATTGTGGAAAGAAAGAAATAACCTAATATTAATCTAGTGACACTGATGGCACTGCAAACTTTTACAGCAAATACACCAGCAGGCTATCCCTCTCAAATATCTGTGTATTGAGAAACTATAAATAGGCCTAACTAAATATTAAGCCAAATAGCATTTAGATATGAACAGCAATTTATTTATAAGAATATGTAGTGCTTACCTTGGGTAGCCTACCACAAATAGGGCTAATTAAATATTAGGCTAAATAGTATACAAACAGCAGTTTATTTAACAGAATAGCCTAGGCTACATGACATAGGCCTAGTGCTTACCTTGGGTACCACAAATAGGGCTATATACTAATTAAATATTAGGCTAAATAGTATATGAACAGCAGTTTATTTAACAGAATAGCCTAGGCTACATTTTTCTGATCACCTGATGTAGCCTAATAGTTTTAGGACCTTCAATTTCCCAACCATCTCAGTTTCTGTTTATGGACATTGGCTTTGGCTACATTTTAATTTAAAGAAACATTCTACAGTAAACTGCCTATTTGAATGTTAATATGTTATTATAGGCGTGGATCTGCCCAAGGTTTCTTCCAAATGAATTATTAGCAAAGTGTAGGGAGTTTTTCCTTGCCCCTGTTTCTCATGGATGCTTCCCGTACTGTCTGTAAAGCACCGCGAGACAATGCACTATATTTGAGCGCTCTACAAATAAAATTGAATTGAATTGAATTGAATTAATAGGCTAATGTGTTATAATGTGGCACAATGCCATGACAAAACACTATATGACTATGTGCTACCAAGTCATCTAGTGTATTGTAGATAGAGTAGCAACAATGTCAATGAAAAATGTCTTTGTAGAGATCAAAGATTTGATGATTCGATTTTTCACACAAGATGATTGGTCCAGCTGTCCTCTATTGATTGGCTTACATACTGCACCTTTAAACGTTTGGTGTGGCTTCAGGAAGCAGACAACCCACACAAAGTGTGAAAACATTGCAGATGTTTACATCAGCTAATTTGAAAGATTTGGAGAAGTTAACAGTATGTTGATTTAGTTTGGGCTTTAGCCACCTAGTGACCAGCCGCCAACACCACTACTGACACCACTACTAGCTGCAGCACAGTGGGCAAGACGGCTTACTCTATAACACTGACCACTACTGACACCACTACTGACACCACTACCAGCTGCAGCTTACTCTATAACACTGACCACTACTGACACCACTACTGACACCACTTCCAGCTGCAGCTTACTCTATAACACTGACCATTACTGACACCACTACTGACACCACTTCCAGCTGCAGCTTACTCTATAACACTGACCACTACTGACACCACTACTGACACCACTTCCAGCTGCAGCTTACTCTATAACACTGACCACTACTGACACCACTTCCAGCTGCAGCACAGTGAGTAAGACGGCTTACTCTATAACACTGACCACTACTGACACCACTACCAGCTGCAGCACAGCGGGCAAGACGGCTTACTCTATAACACTGCCTAATGTGTCACAATTTCAGGGCTATACATGGTAACACCAGGCTATTATGTATATAGTATAGTATACAGGTATAAGTGTATAGTATTTATAAGTGTATAGTATATGTGGATAGTATTTATAAGTCTATAGTTTTGCCTGATGTGTCATAAGTGTTCTTTAGTCCTTCAAGAAGAAGAGAAACCTGTCCTGCCGTTTGTCCTCAGGGTTTTAGCCTGTATAAATAAATAATTATTAATTATTAATAATAAATTGTTGTTGCACACTAGCTGGGGCCATCTGCATCATTCACTTGCATTTACACTGTACGCTAAATTGAGTCAACGGTACCTCAGATTTAACTTTCGGTTTGGAATAATCAGTTTCTATTGATTCAGTGTAAAGTGCTTGTCCACTTCTGCATTTGTGTTCGGTCTATACTGTTCCAAATTATTTTGTTCCACTCGCTAACTAGTTCATTTCACAGGCTCTTTCAACAGGGCAGCGTTCTGCAAGGAGAAAATAGTCCATACAAAATGTTGATGCATCTTTTCAAAAATCAGGACATTTGATGTCCCAGGAGAGTGGGTTAATTACCCGGGACAGACAGACATCCAAAAATGACAATCCCAGTAAAACCGGCACAGGTGGCAACACTACTGCAGACTGTCCCATTCACTCCCACCACCACCACCACCATCATCATCATCATCCTCCTCCTCCTCCTCCTCCTCCTCATCATCATCATCATCATCATCATCATCATGATCCTCATCATCATCATCATCCTCCTCCTCCTCCTCATCATCATCATTATCCTCCTCCTCCTCCTCCTCCTCATCATCATCATCATCATCATCATCATCACCATCACCATCATCATCATCATCACCATCATCACCATCCTCATCCTCCTCCTCCTCCTCCTCCTCATCATCATCATCATCATCACCATCATCATCATCATCACCGTCATCATCATCACCATCATCATCATCATCACCATCACCATCATCATCATCATCACCATCATCACCATCATCATCCTCCTCCTCATCCTCATCATCATTATCCTCCTCCTCCTCATCATCATCATCATCATCACCATCACCATCATCATCACCATCATCATCATCATCATCCTCCTCCTCCTCCTCCTCATCATCATCATCATCATCATCATCATCATCATCATCATCATCATCCTCATCATCATCATCATCATCATCATCCTCATCATCATCATCCTCCTCCTCCTCCTCCTCCTCCTCCTCATCATCATCATCATCCTCCTCCTCCTCCTCATCATCATCATCATCATCATCACCATCATCATCATCATCATCATCATCATCCTCCTCCTCCTCCTCCTCCTCATCATCCTCATCATCATCATCATCATCATCATCATCATCATCATCCTCATCATCATCATTATCCTCCTCCTCATCATCATCATCCTCCTCATCATCATCATCCTCCTCCTCCTCATCATCATCATCATCATCATTATCCTCCTCCTCCTCCTCATCATCATCATCATCATTCTATCATCATTCTGTCATCATCCGTCAGTCTGTCATCATCTGTCACTCTGTCAAGTGTATACCAGTGAAGTTGACTTGACAGTCATGTCAGATGTGAGCCACACAGTGAATAAATTGTCATTTGCCATTTGCCTGTGTTGTGTGTCAATAGAGTTAGTTTGCCTGTCCTGTGTGTCAATAGAGTTAGTTTGCCTGTCCTGTCCTGTGTGTCAATAGAGTTAGTTTGCCTGTCCTGTCCTGTGTGTCAATAGAGTTAGTTTGCCTGTCCTGTCCTGTGTGTCAATAGAGTTAGTTTGCCTGTCCCGTCCTGTGTGTCAATAGAGTTAGTTTGCCTGTCCTGTCCTGTGTGTCAATAGAGTTAGTTTGCCTGTCCTGTTTGTCAATAGAGTTAGTTTGCCTGTCCTGTGTGTCAATAGAGTTAGTTTGCCTGTCCTGTCCTGTTTGTCAATAGAGTTAGTTTGCCTGTCCTGTCCTGTGTGTCAATAGAGTTAGTTTGCCTGTCCCGTCTTGTGTGTCAATAGAGTTAGTTTGCCTGTCCTGTCCTGTGTGTCAATAGAGTTAGTTTGCCTGTCCTGTCCTGTGTGTCAATAGAGTTAGTTTGCCTGTCCTGTCCTGTGTGTCAATAGAGTTAGTTTGCCTGTCCTGTCCTGTTTGTCAATAGAGTTAGTTTGCCTGTCCCGTCTTGTTTGTCAATAGGGCCCCGTCGGGCCATGTCTCACTCCAAGTGTAGCTGGTGGCGGTCCGCACCGCACACGGGTCTCGAACCCGCCACCCAATTTTGAAATGTTGGCAACCTTGAGCATGACTACAATACATGTGGTACATTCTGCAGCACGACTACAATACATGTGGTACATTCTGCAGCACGACTACAGTACATGTGGTACATTCAGCAGCATGACTACAATACATGTGGTACATTCAGCAGCATGACTACAATACATGTGGTACATTCTGCAGCACGACTACAATACATGTGGTACATTCTGCAGTACGACTACAGTACATGTGATACATTCTGCAGCATGACTACAGTACATGTGGTACATTCAGCTTCAAATGCTGCCTGTGATGAGCAGGATGGGAGGTGTTTCTGCTCCACGGTCCACGTCACATGACCAGAAGTTACCGTGGAAGCAGGGCTACAGCAGATGAGTAACTTCAGGTCATCTAATACCAATAGGGTTACGGTTACAATCCCTGAATATATATAACTCCCCATTTAATAATACCAATCCCTGAAGTGTTTTGTGTCATTTTCATTGTTGATTTGTCATCTTTACAATGAGGTATAGCTTGTAAGCATCGGGCAATCATGGAATGCGCAACAAAGCCAGACGTGTGAGTAGTGCCAACCAAAAATATGCCAAAATGGCCTGTTATTGCATTGAAATGGCCTGTTACTGCATTGAAAATTGCACTGAACTCCAGAAATGAGGACAAGAACAAAAAAACATGCTGGCCATACACTTTACAGTCAGTGTCAGGGCCCTCAGTGACGTGTGGAAGATTTGGGACGTTGAACAGTTGAATAAATCTTGTAAGTCTCTGGAAGTGAAGCTACGGTTCCTTAGTGCAGCAAAAGTGAGGAACCGTTCTTCTTCGGGTGTTGTCTTCTTGAGACGGCTACATCTTGGTCTGCCTTTGGCTTCCGCAGTCTCATGGAACTTAGTCCTAAGTTTGGAAATGGTACCAGGACTGACACCAAATGATGCTGCCACTACATGCTGGGACACCAACCTCAGGTTGCCCTATGGCACAGGCCCTATCCTGAAGGAACAAACATGGCATCTTTCCACTTGTGTTACTGCTAGGAGAAATCACAAACCCAACAAGTTGCAGAACCCATGATTAGGTGCCAAATCAGATGCAGCAGAACCCTATTGCCATGGCCATTTTGGCACATTTTTGGTTGGCACTACTCACAAGTTTGGCTGTGCTTCGCATTCCATGATTGTCCAATGCTTACAAGCTATACCTCATTGTAAAGGTGACAAATCAGCAACGGAAATGATCTAAAATACCGTATGGGTTGGTATAAAGGGGAGCTATGATAGGCCAAAGTCAAGTTTCCTTACTTTTTGAGAGCGGTTTAATTGTGTTTATTAACGAAGCAGGTTTTTGACAGGTGTCAATGCAGGGTGACTTTTCTGACACACCCTCCGAACAAAATAAAATAAAATTACCTCGGCAGATTGCTGCAAAATATCACATTACGGTCAAACCTCCATCAGAAAAAAACATGCAAACCGATTCACCGGCTGAACTCGCCCATGGACTCAGCTGGGGTCGCTGCGCTGCGCTGCGCAGTCTGCGTAGACCACGGGATGTGCTTGCGCTTGATACGCGGATGCTAAATTGATGACGTGGTGCCGCCGTTCACTTGCACGGGAGAGAGGATGGCCGACCAGAGTAGGCAAGTTAAACTCGCAGCTGCTAAGAAAAAGGTAAGTCTAATATAACTAATGTAACACCTTTGATGCAAAGCTATAGAAACGCCAATTATATGTCCTGGCTGATATAAGCCATCAATTAGTGTGATTGGGGTTGCCGTTGGTAGTGTCTTGGTGATCTCATGTATATTGATGTTCCACGTCTACCGACTCTTCCACCGCCGTTCATCCCCAGTTTCTTTGCTCTCGGCGGGCTTGATGTCAGGAAATGTTGGGGATTATTTTCAGGCCTTAGTCCGGAGAGTGCATATATTTAAATGCCAATGGACGTAGTCGTTATTTTCTAACAATATACACTTAACATTCGAGTCAGTAATAGCTGCTATCATTAGAAAGTTGTTTACCAACGAATCCGTCTTCTTGCCTGCTTTTCTTGAACGCCCAGTGTGAGGTATTTTGACGTTCGCTAGCTACCGATAGCTACATGCTAATACCACCAACCAGCTAACGTTAGCTTAGCTATATTAACCTGTCAAAAGCATTTTCACAGCATCTTTGGGAGACTTGGGGACGTTTTGATTTACCTGACATTACATTTGAACTTGTGGATAGCGATGGTGTGTGTAATGACAGGCTGTTGGCAAGGATAATTAGGCTAACGTTTGAGAATTTGGTTATTGGCATGTTTGTTCTAAGGTTGATCTGACGTGGCTAATGTCCACAGTCTAGCCCGTCAACGTTACCAAGCTGGTTTGCATTCCCGGAATTTCTGATCAGTATCGTGACTAGGATAACTAGCTTGTTTTAACATCAGGTTACGCGGCCTCGCCATTTTTGAGATTTTTCTAAATGCGGTGTATGGCTAAAACATAACGTTACATTAACGTTTGTCTTTAGTCAGAGGATAGTTTTACACACCCCGAAGTTATCATCCTTTCAATCTGTGTCTGATTACAGAATTCCTTACGTTAGTTCATTGTGTCCGAGCAACTATAACGTTACCGGGTAGTCTACATCACTTTAACTAAGCAACTGCATACTGCTAACGGTACGGTGATTTTATTCGGCAGGAGTGGGATGTGTGATGTGGTGTTATCATTTGCCTAACAGGCGTAGGCCTATGTGTTCCTCCTGGAGGTTGTTATCTGAGCAATGTTGTGAAGGACTTTATGAAGCACCAGAGTCTAGAGTTAAGAGTATGATGATGTTGGAAAGCGGTCATATGTGCTGATAGGGTGAAGCCAGCTGTCTGCTTGGAGTTGGTCTCCCCCATGTGTCTAGACTGCTGTCACACTGCCTAACCATGCACACATTGAGCTAGGCCTAAGCCTAATTGGCTCTAAACAGAGACTTTAGTCAACACATTGACATATTTTCACTTAGGGTAATTCATACTGGTGATCATGTCTTGACTGTAACCTTAGATGGGTTTATGTATGCCAATGAGTGTCTGATTTTCAACCCTGTCTCTTATGGCCTACCTGCAGTAGTGATGTTATTCACTCCATAGGCTAGATATTATACAGTAGCCTATAGACCACAGGCTATTCTTTCTTTTCCAACTCATAGGCCCACCTGCAGTAGTGATGTTATTCACTCCATAGCATAGATATTATACAGTATAGACCACAGGCTATTCTTTTCCAACTCATAGGCCTATAGGCCACAGGCTATTCTTTCTTTTCCAACTCATAGGGATACCTGCAGTAGTGATGTTATTAGGCTAAATATTATACAGTATAGACCACAGGCTATTCTTTTCCAACTCCTAGGCCTATCTGCTTGAGAATGGTTCTACTTGACCGTGAGTGGAGTTTTGAGTGCAATTATCATGTTCCACATTTAGCTGATAGTTTGTCAACGATGAGCTAGTTCAGGGCCAGTCTCCCATAGAACAACATTTGGCACTTTTCAGTGACCTATGACCTGTTACCAGCTCAGCTCTGCAATAGAGTACTCCTCCACAGTGACCTGTTACCAGCTCAGCTCTGCAATAGAGTACTCCTCCAGTGACTGGCATGACCCTCCATCCACTGGCATGAGTCTCCACACACACTCCCACTGGCATGAGTCTCCATCCACTGCCATGAGTCTCCATCCACTGGCATGACCCCTCCATCCACTGACATGAGTTTCCACCCACTGGCATGACCCCTCCATCCACTGCCATGAGTCTCCACCCACTGGCATAAACCACACCACCTCCACACACACTCCCACTGGCATGAGTCTCCACCCACTGGCATGACCCCTCCATCCACTGGCATGACCCTCCATCCACTGGCATGAGTCTCCATCCACTGGCATGAGTCTCCACCCACTGGCATGACCCCTCCATCCACTGACCACTGAACCACACCACCTCCACACTGTGGATATCCACAACACAGAGGGATAAGAAAATGTTTTGAATGCTGGAATAGCCTAAAAAACAAATAATGTTACTGAATAGGCCTATTCAGAGTAGTGTTTTCACTCCAGCAAAGCAAAAAAGCGGAATCTTTTAGGCCTAGGCTACTCATGCTATCTCACTCCTTGTCAATGCCATGCAGGCCTAGCCTGACATAGCCCGCCCATAATACGAATGTTCATCCGTATCCATGGTCTGGGAACGGTCCTCTGGGGCGTGTTTACATCGGTAGAGAGTCTACCGGCCAATAAGCGAAGCTGATTAGACGAGCTGTCCAATCGTTTCAAACCAGAAGTGAATGCCCTCCTCTCCGCAGTATAATCGCGTCAGGTTAAAGAACCCCCAGACCATGAATACGGATGAACAGCAGTATTATGGTCGGGCTATGTCAGGCTAATGCAGGCCTATCCTAAACTAGGGACACTAGGAGCCCTGACTGCCACATTGGCTGTTAAAGTAGAAGACATTTGCTCAGTGGTAGACACACACACACACACACACACACACACACACACACACACAGCTTCTCATTGGTTCCATATGTCTGTTCTAAGAGGCTAGATCTGATGTCTGATAGCATGTGTGTGTTCTAAGAGGCTAGATCAGGGGTCGTTCTCATCGAGGGTCGCATGAGCATTGGGATAATCCTCACAGGGCCACCATGGCAAGTCTACATAGCGACCACAAACAAGGGTGAAAAATATGCTCACAAGACATGCACAAGACAGTCCTAATGCAGCAACACTTCATTTTGGATTCCTCTTCTGTTGGTAAGCAGGTCTATGATGCACCTCATAGGGAGGTGTACGGATTGTGTTGCAGAAACTGCATCCCTAACTATTTTCAAACAAGTCATAGCCTATGTCTTCAATTCTTCTCAAGCTTTTTGAAAGGGGCCGCATGAAATGATGTCGAGGGCCGCATCCGGTCATTTATGATGTCTGATAACATGATCAGATCAGTCCTTTTGCTAATGAAGGGCCTTATGTTTGACACCCCTTGGCTAGATAGTTTTATATCTGATGTCTGATAAAATGATCAGTAGTCAGGAATTCTTGAATTGAGCTTCGGTTCATTAGCAAGAGGACTGATCTGAAGTTGGGGTTATTTGAGGTCATCTTGCTGAACTCATAACTCCTAACTCTGCCTGTAGGTTGGTTAAAGGTTAAAGGGGTGTGTGTGTCTGTCCCAGCCGAAGGAGTTCCAACAGAAGAGTGGTCCTCCTGCCAGGGTTAAAGGTTAAAGGTCAGAAGGTTAAAGGGTTACTGTGTGTGTTTGTCTCAGCTGAAGGAGTTCCAACAGAAGGCTGGTCCTCCTGCCAGGGTTAAGGGTTAAAGGGTTAAATGTTAAAGGTTAAAGGTCAGAAGGTTAAAGGGTTACTGTGTGTGTTTGTCTCAGCTGAAGGAGTTCCAACAGAAGGCTGGTCCTCCTGCCGGGTCAGTGGGGCCCAAGAAGAAGCGAAAGGTGAAGACTGGGAACCAGCTGGACACACCCACTCCTGATAGACACTCCCCGGATAATGTGAGTCTCTCTCACTCACACACACACACACACACACACGTCCACTCCTGATAGACACTCCCCAGATAATGTGAGTCTCTCACACACACACACACACACACACACACACACACACACACACGTCCACTCCTGATAGACACTCCCCAGATAATGTGAGTCTCACTCACACACACACAAACACACACACACACACACGTCCACTCCTGATAGACACTCCCCAGATAATGTGAGTCTCTCTCTCTCTCTCACTCACACACACACACACATCCACTCCTGATAGACACTCCCCAGATAATGTGAGTCACACACACACACACACACACACACACACACACACACACACACACACACACACACACACACACACACGTCCACTCCTGATAGACACTCCCCAGATAATGTGAGTCTCACACACACACACACACAACACACACGTCCACTCCTGATAGACACTTCCCAGATAATGTGAGTCTCTCTCTCTCTCTCACTCACACACACACACACACACACACACACATCCACTCCTGATAGACACTCTCCAGATAATGTGAGTCTCACACACACACACACACACACACACACACACACGTCCACTCCTGATAGACACTCCCAGATAATGTGAGTCACACACACACACACACTCCTGATAGACACTCCCTGGATAATGTGAGTGTCTCTCTCTCTCTCTCTCTCTCTCTCTCTCTCTCTCTCTCTCTCTCTCTCTCTCTCTCACACACACACACACACACACACACACACACACACACACACACACACACACACACACACACACACACGTCCACTCCTGATAGACACTCCCTGGATAATGTGAGTCTCTCTCTCTCTCTCACACACACACACACACACACACACACACGCACACTCCTGATAGACACTCCCCAGATAATGTGAGTGCTCTCTCTCTCTCTCTCTCTCACACACACACACACACGCACACTCCTGATAGACACTCCCCAGATAATGTGAGTGTCTCTCTCTCTCTCTCTCTCTCTCTCTCTCTCACACACACACACACACACACACACACACACACACACACGTCCACTCCTGATAGACACTCCCTGGATAATGTGAGGCACACACACACGGACACACTCTCTGCACAATGTGAGGCACACACACACACACGGACACACTCCCTGGACAATGTGAGGCACACACACACGATCACATTCTCTGCGTGTGAATCTCAAGTCAAGTGATTTTTATTGTCATGACAACCTATGGATCAAGTGCTCTTGCATATAAAATAGATAAGAAAGATGTATTTTTATAAATATATAATAAAGATGTATTTTTATACATATACAATAAAGATGTGTGTAACATAGAGCATTTTAAGACAGACAAGGGACAGGGCAGAGACAAGACAAGGGACAGGGCCTTGAACTACAACTGTGGCTATAATGTCAAGATAAAGTTAATATTATTATAATAATAATAATAATAATATAATGTCAAGATGAAGTTAAGTAGGAAGTTAAGTGTGAAGAGAGGTGGAGGTGGACTGTGTAAATTAGCATTAGCATTAGCCACAGAGAATGAAAAGGTGCATTAGTGCCATTTATTCCAGTTCAGTATGAGAGGCCTTGCATCATGTCCTGTTGTTCAGCAGTTCAGATTGAGAGGCCTTGCATCATGTCCTGTTGTTCAGCAGTTCAGTATGAGAGGCCTTGCATCATGTCCTGTTGTTCAGCAGTCTGACTGTATTCAGTAATTGAGGCCTTGCATCATGTCCTGCTGTTCAGCAGTCTGACTGTAGTTCAGTTCAGTATGATAGGCCTTGCATCATGTCCTGCTGTTCAGCAGTTCAGTTTGAGAGGCTTTGCATCATGTCCTGCTGTTCAGCTTTCTGACTGTAGTTCAGTATGAGAGGCCTTGCATCATGTCCTGTTGTTCAGCAGTTCAGTATGAGAGGCCTTGCATCATGTCCTGTTGTTCAGCAGTCTGACTGTATTCAGTAATTGAGGCCTTGCATCATGTCCTGTTGTTCAGCAGTTCAGTTTGAGAGGCTTTGCATCATGTCCTGTTGTTCAGCAGTCTGAGTGTATTCAGTATGAGAGGCCTTGCATCATGTCCTGCTGTTCAGCAGTCTGACTGTAGTTCAGTTCAGTATGAGAGGCCTTGCATCATGTCCTGCTGTTCAGCAGTCTGACTGCCTGGGGAAGGAAGCTCTTTGCCATTGTGGGAGTGCGGACAGGGCCTTTGGTTCTGCAGCAGTGCAGTTACACTCTCTCACACACACACACACACACACACACACACACTTGCTCAGCTAACCTCTCTCTCTCTCACACTCGCTCAGCTAACCTCCCTCTCTCAAACCTCCTTCTCTCTCTCACACTCGTTCACCAAACTTCCTCTTTCCCTCTCTCCCCTCTCTCACACTCATTCACCTAACCTCCTCTTTCCCTCTGTCCCTCTCTCTAACCTCCTTCTCTCTCACACACACTCTTTCACTTAACCTCCTCTTTCCTTCTCTCCCTCTCTCTAACCTCCTCTCTCACACTCTTTCACCTAACCTTTCTCTCTCCCTCTCTCTAACCTCCTTCTCTCTCTCTCACTCTTTCACCTAACCTCTTCTTTCCCTCTCTCCCTCTCTCTAACCTACTTCTCTCTCTCCCTCTCTCGAACCTCCTTCTCTCTCTCTCACTCTTTCACCTAACCTCCTCTTTCCCTCTCTCCTCTCTCTCTCCTCTCTTTAGATTGACTCTTTTCTCAAAGCTATGAGCGTCTCAAATGGGGTGACTTTGCCTCCCTTTAGCAACTGTCAGGTGAGCCATCTATGATTCCTCCCTCCTTCCTTCCTTCTTTGCTCTCTCTCTCTCTCTGTCCTTATTTACTTCCTCCTTCCTTCTCCTCTCTCTCTCTCTCTCTCTCTCTCACGCCATCTTTCCTCTCACTCATTCTTTTATTCACTGCTCCTATCCACTCTTTCCTTCCCAAACACTTCTACGCCCCTCCTCTAATCCAGCTTTCCTTTCCACTTCATTCTCTCTCCTCATCCTCTTTTCTCCCTCTCTCTCTCTCCTCTCTCTCTCTCTCTCTCTCTCTCTCTGCATGTGTACATGTTACACAAACTATTTCTGAATTTCTGATTGGACGAGATGCATTCCAAGCATCACCGTCAGAGAGAGGCGGGCGTTATTCAAAATGCAATATTAGTCATTGGTTGGATTTATAGAATGCTGTCTCGCTAGATCGTTGGAGTTCATAATGTAAGTTTTGTTTAGCCTACTTTTCTTTTCGTGTATGCGGGTCAGCGAAATGAAGGCAGATAGTTCCTTTTCTAAAGTGATAGCTTAGGCTCTTATAAAGTAAACAACACCGCTGAAGTAGGCTATCTTTTGTGTTCATTAGCATACTAGCAGCCTATTAGCATACTAGCAGCCTATTAGCATACTAGCAGCCTATCTTACTTTTTTTGTGTGTGCTATTCAGTGTAGTGATAGCTTTTATTATTTCTTTTTTAGTTTTGCAAATTGAGGAAGAACTGTAGAAGTCCTCAGTATGATCCAATTCATCTAAACCATTTGCTAGTTGTCTATTTTTGATACAATATGATCCAACTCATTGCCAGGGCAGTAACAAACTAAGAACTATTTTGGGGGGTGGAAAATAAACATATAAAAATTTAACCTAAACAGCAGAAAATACCACTTCCACTCTTGTGATACACTCTCTCTCTCTCTCTCTCTCCCTCCTTCATTCTTCACCCCCTCACACAATCAGTCTTCCACCTGCACACTCTGCATGTTTTTTTCTCCCTGACTATCTCTAGTTCTCATATTTACTCAACTGTGTGTGAGTGTGTGTGTGTGCGTGTGGCAGTGTGTGTGTGAGTGTGTTTCTGCATGCAGGTAGTCTTTCTCTTCTCCTCACTGTCTTGAAAGTTTTTCAAAGTAGCCATTTGTCCAGTTACCTTTCCTGTGTGTGTAGAGTGTCCAGACAGGGATGTGGGTGTGTGAGACTCTGTGTTTGTGTGTGTGTGTGTGTGTGTGTGTGCATGTGTGCTTATGAGTATGTGTGTAGCAAGTGTCTGCACCAGAGAATATGGCCAATTTTTTTGTGTGATGATATTGCTGTCGTTTGATGTGTTAATTGAAATTGAGTAATTGGATTAATGACTAAAAGTCTGAGCATAGGTATAGAGCATAGATATAGATGAGCATAGATATAGTAAATGGTAATAATAGGCTACAGATAACTATTTAAAGTTTCTCCGTGGAAGAGTTTTCCCCAGTCTTTGATGATGAGCATAGATATAGTCCTCCAATGAATGAAAGAAGAGTTTTCCCCACTTATAAATGATAATAATGAAAATCTACCCTAGCCTACTGCTTGGGATGACTATGAGCTGCCCTGGCGAATGAAAAAAAAACGGAATGGATTCAGAGCGCTGGAAAACATGGACCAGACTTTTAATTGGGAGTCCGGATTGAAATTTTCCTGTGCAGGGTGATGCAATATCGATATGGATTTTTATATCGTCGGCCGATCCGATTCAAATGTCGGATCGGGACATGCCTACCAGCAACGTCTCCACTTCCTGTGGAAGCTGCGGAAAGCCCACCTCCCCTCCTCACCTAGGGTTAGGGTTAAGGCCCACCTCCCCTCCCCTCCTCTCCTCACCTCACCTAGGGTTAGGGTTAGGGCCCCCTCCCCTCCTCACCTAGGGTTAGGGTTAAAGCCCACCTCCCCTCCTCACCTAGGGTTAGGGTTAGGGTTAAGGCCCACCTCCCCTCCTCACCTAGGGTTAGGGTTAAAGCCCACCTCCCCTCCTCACCTAGGGTTAGGGTTAGGGTTAAAGCCCACCTCCCCTCCCCTCCTCACCTATCCTATTTATCAGTTCCTCTCTGCAAAAAGCCACAAGCATTGTGATGGACACAACACATCAATCTCACCCCTCTTCTTCAGAAGAAGGTACCACACCAGGCAGAAGATACCACACCGGGCAGGAGGTACCGCACCTTAACTGCTCATACATCCAGAATGGAAAAGAGCTTCTTCCCCCAAGCAGCCTCAGACTGCTGAACAGCAGGACATGATGCAAGGTCTCTCATACTGAATACACTCAGACTGCTGAACAGCAGGACATGATGCAAGGCCTCAATTACTGAATACACTCAGACTGCTGAACAACAGGACATGATGCAAAGCCTCAATTACTGAATACACTCAGACTGCTGAACAGCAGGACATGATGCAAGGCCTATCAAACTGAACTGAATACAGTCAGACTGCTGAACAGCAGGACATGATGCAAGGCCTCTCATACTGAACTGGAATACACTCAGACTGCTGAACAGCAGGACATGATGCAAAGCCTCTCAAACTGAACTGCTGAACAACAGGACATGATGCAAAGCCTCTCATACTGAACTGCTGAACAACAGGACATGATGCAAAGCCTTCTCAAACTGAACTGCTGAACAACAGGACATGATGCAAAGCCTCTCAAACTGAACTGCTGAACAACAGGACATGATGCAAAGCCTCTCAAACTGAACTGCTGAACAACAGGACATGATGCAAAGCCTCTCAAACTGAACTGCTGAACAACAGGACATGATGCAAGGCCTCTCAAACTGAACTGCTGAACAACAGGACATGATGCAAGGCCTCTCAATCTGAACTGCTGAACAACAGGACATGATGCAAGGCCTCTCAATCTGAACTGGAATACACTCCTGCCCTATTACTTTCTCTGCTGCAGTTTTTGATCAATACATTCTATGTCCACCTCACTTCCTCCTCTTCAATTACTTAAGCACCTGCTGTAGTACAAGACTACTTGTGCCCTCTTTTGTGTTGTCACTCTTGTCCCTTGTTTGTGCTATAATTCACTACCTTAAGAAGTCACTGCACTTTGTTTTAAATCCAACACCACTTGATCGTTGGTGCAATGACATTTTGTATAACTGTGTACAGTGTATATGGTTGAAATGACCAAAAAAAAACTAATTATCTTGACACACTAAGAGTCAAAACGGCAACCGGTTGCATAGAGCCTGTTTAATAATCTCGATATTAAACATGCTAGTCTACAGTGAAGTTTACAGGCAGAATAGCCAACCCGTATCTTCAAGCCAACTGAATTTTGGCTTTAATCTCACTCTCAGTTCCATTTCCCGTAGCCCCGTTCAGTTGATGTAATCTGCAGGTTCA
Source organism: Sardinella longiceps (assembly GCA_027497455.2). Taxonomy (NCBI): domain Eukaryota; kingdom Metazoa; phylum Chordata; class Actinopteri; order Clupeiformes; family Clupeidae; genus Sardinella; species Sardinella longiceps. The sequence goes on along the minus strand of JAODXP020008252.1, from coordinate 5,257 downwards.
TTTTTTAGTCTACATTGCTCCAAACCTTTTGTTTTTCTTCCTACCAACACTCAAAGCGGCCCTGGTTGGAAGTGCTCCAGATTAGCACTTTAACCAGATTAACCACTTTACTCCAGATTAGCACTTTATCAATTAAAAAGGCTTGAGTTTCCATTATTTAATGATAACATGTTTCACCACCCAGCTCAAGTCTGTCTGTGTATTTGTGTGTGTTTTGTCCTTGTATGTGCTTGTCGTGTGTTTTATTTGGATGTGTGTGCGTGCATTTGTGTGTGTTTTGTCCTTGTATGTGCTTGTCGTGTGTTTTATTTGTGTTTGTGTGTGTGCATGTGTGTGCATTTGTTGTTTGTTTCGTGCTTGTATGTGTGGGTCATGTGTTTACTTATGTGTGTGTGTGTGTGTGTGTGTGTGTGTGTGTGTGTGTGTGTTGTCAGGCTCCAGCTGAGGTGGATGCCAGTGTGTCTCCTGCGGTTGAACAGCAGCATGAGGAGGAGGTTACCGTGGAGACCGTGGGATCGGGCCGTGTGTCTCCCGTGTCTAACCCCACTAGCAGTACTAACTCTGAGTGTGACAGACCGCTTCACAACACTGACCTGCAGGTTTGTCTGTCTCTCTGTGTGTGTGTCTGTCTCTCTGTCTCTCTTTTGTGTGTGTGTGTGTGTGTGTGTGTGCTACTGTTTGTCATTGTTTCTCTAGGCTGTATATTTCATGCCTTGGCGTCCATTCCTGTATGACCACTAGAGCTCCATTGCTGTATGATTCCTATATGACCACTAGAGCTCCATTCCTGTATGACCACTCGAGCTCCATTCCTGTATGACCACTAGAGCTCCATTGCTGCATGATTCCTATATGACCACTAGAGCTCCATTGCTGTATGACCACTCGAGCTCCATTCCTGTATGACCACTAGAGCTCCATTGCTGTATGACCACTCGAGCTCCATTCCTGTATGACCACTCAAGCTCCATTCCTGTATGACCACTAGAGCTCCATTGCTGTATGACCACTCGAGCTCCATTCCTGTATGACCACTCGAGCTCCATTCCTGTATGACCACTAGAGCTCCATTGCTGTATGACCACTCAAGCTCCATTCCTGTATGACCACTAGAGCTCCATTGCTGCATGATTCCTATATGACCACTAGAGCTCCATTGCTGCATGACCACTAGAGCTCCATTGCTGTATGACCATTAGAGCTCCATTCCTGTATGACCACTAGAGCTCCATTCCTGTATGACCACTAGAGCTCCATTCCTGTATGACCACTAGAGCTCCATTGCTGTATGATTCCTATATGACCACTAGAGCTCCATTGCTGCATGACCACTGGAGGTCCATTGCTGTATGACCATTAGAGCTCCATTGCTGCATGACCATTGGAGGTCTATTCCTGTATGACCATTGGAGGTCCATTGCTGTATGACCATTGCTCCCCTAATGTTGCCTCACCCATAGATCTGATAGGAACTTAATACTTCAAAGGATTCTGAAATATATGTGAATAGCACTGATGTCTTGCTAGGGCCAACTTCAAATAAATAAATATCTTGTAAGGGCCAACTTCCAATAAATAAACATCTTGCTAGAACCAACTTCAAATAAATTCAGGCCAATGGAAAAATATGACTTTCTGAGTCAAAATCAACAAAATATTGCTGTTGTGGGATGTGCACTGGTGTTGTGGGATGTGCACTGGTGTTGTGGGATGTGCACTGATGTTGTGGGATGTGCACTGGTGTTGTGGGATGTGCACTGGACGACTGGTGACTGGACCATCTAGAGGTTTAGAGCAGGCTTGATATTGTACATTCACACAAGCCAACTATGCTCCTTGTCCCTCATCCACTGGCCCAGAAGAATTTGTGCAAAAACAACTCAAAAATCTAAAAGAACTCCCTTCTGTGAGGCCCACCAGAACACACCAGTCACTCTCTCTTGTCTTACCAGTCAAACTCTTGTCTCACCAGTCTTACCCGTCACACTGTTGTCTTACCAGTCACACTGTCGTCTTACCAGTCACACTGTCGTCTTACCAGTCAGACTGTTGTCTTACCAGTCACACTTGTTGTGTATCCTGTTTTGCTGGTATTATCTGTCACACTGTAGTCTTATCTGTCACACTGTAGTCTTACCAATCGCACTTACCATTCACACTGTAGTCTTACCAATCGCACTTACCATTCACACTGTAGTCTTACCATTCACACTGTAGTCTTACCAGTCACACTGTAGTCTTACCAGTCACACTGTAGTCTTACCAGTCACACTGTAGTCTTATCTGTCACACTGTAGTCTTATCTGTCACACTGTAGTCTTATCTGTCACACTGTAGTCTTACCAGTCACACTGTAGTCTTATCTGTCACACTGTAGTCTTACCAGTCACACTTACCAGTCACACTGTAGTCTTACCAATCACTGTTGTTTGTTGGTACTCTGCAGAACTGTAACCAAGATGGCAGCTCCCATGACAACTCCACAGATGAGAACAGGTGAGTGTCCCCGCCTCTCTGTGGCTTAATGGTGTTTTTTGCCCTCAACAAAACCGTCCAAGCAGCACCGCCTAAATGACTACCTTAACCGTAATCCAAAACCTAATCCCCTCAACCCTCACCCTAACCCTAAATTGAGGGGGGGGGTAGTGCCTTGAAAGCAGCGCTGCTTAGAAGGCACGGTTGCCCCTCTCTGTGCAGCTGACTGGGCCAAAGATGGGAAATAGATGAAGCACCATGCTTCATGGTAGTTCATGACCGCAGTCTCAGGCACCATACCTAGTCGTGTGGTTAATGTGTTTGGCTGTAGATGGTCAAGTAGTAGATGGTGCTGGGCAGTAATCCAGTGTAGATGGTACTGGGCAGTAATCCAGTTCAAAAAGAGAAATGCACGTGGTTAGCACAGGCCTCTGCTGTGGGTATATGGTCATTCATGTCCCCTGGAGCTCCGGTGTGTACTGATAAACCTGATCACTGTCAGTAGTGGGGAAGCCTTTAATAAATTCCACATCCACATCTGGCTCATCACCAAAATTGAATGGGTTCTTCCTTGAGCAAAGGCACCCCTCTGGAAAAAAATGTCATCAGAATATGTCTGTAACTTTGCCGTAAAATAGAAAAAAACGTATCGACAGTCAGACAAACAAACAGAAAAACAAATTCCAACTTAAACATAACCTCCTTGGCGCAGGTAATAAGCTTGGTTCACATCTGAATCACAACATTGTACTTGAATGGGGAGGGAGTTTTGGATGGTCATGTTCAGGATAAAAATGCTGTGCATCAGTAGATTCTGCCATAAGGTGAATTATGTTCTTGTTTGGTTGTTGCAGACCCTTGTCCTCCACAGAAAGCCTCAGACAGCTGTCACAGCAGCTCAATGGCTTACTCTCTGAGGTAACACACACACACAAACACACACACACACACACACACAGAGTGTAATGGCCTATATTAATAGCATTTTGAAGAGCCAGTATGAATAGCCAGTATGAATAGTGTTAAGTGTTATTGTGGTCAGAATTGATATACAGGTATTCAGGCAACGTAGGTGTTGAAGTCCAAAAAGATCTTTATTAACGACGCCGGGGGTAAAGTCACAAGCAGATGTACAATGTACAGTCATGTAACGAAAATCCGAAGCCTCTCGGGCGCATTCACATCTTATACTGTCATTACATGTCACACCACATTCACTTGATCAATTATCTTGCAAGCATGGAAACAATACATGTACACTTTCTTAGGGTCATCATGTGATTCACACACTATAGAGATGTTTATTAGTTACCCAGTACGTCCTGTAGAGGCAAGGAATATTACTAGTTGGGGCTACACACATAACAATGAGTCTCATGTTTCCTATTAGATGTTAGCAGAGAAGAGCACATTCCATACTGACAGCAGAGAGGGAAGTCAGGGGGAAACAGACTAACTCTGCTATAAGTGTTGGTAGAATAAGCTTGATATTAATTAGATGTTATGGATTAAATATGTTTTTATTGTTAATGCTCATAATTTTTCCGACATTATGAAGCCTTTAATAGTGTGATATTGGCATCATGACGCCTATATTAATTGTGTTTTATGGGTGCTATGAAGCCTGTATTAATAGTGTTATTTTGCCATTATGAACAGTGTCATAGGGAGTATGAATAGTGTTATATGGATGTTATGAAGCCCATATGAATAGTTTTATGTGGGTGTTATGAAGCCTATATTAGTATTGTTATATGGGTGTTATGAAGCCTATATGAATAGTGTTATGTGGGTGTTAGGAAACCTATATTAAGGCTATATTAATGGTGTTATGAAGCCTATATGAACAGTGTTATATGGATGTTATGAAGCCTATTAATAGTGTTATGTGGGTGTTATGAAGCCTATATCCATGGTGTTAGCCTATATGGATGTTATGAAGCCTATATTAACGGTGGTATACAGGTGTTATGAAGCCTAAATTAATAGTGTTTTATGGGTGTTATGAAGCCTATATTAATAGTCTTATATGGATGTTATGTAACCTGTATGAATAGTTTTAATGGGTGTTATGAAGCCTATATTAAGCCTTTGTGTTATTTATGGGAAGTGTACAATTGGGGGGAGGAGGAGTGTCTGTCTGTTATTTATGTCAAACTGTCTGTCTGAAAGTGTTTGTATTGTTGGGCATTTTATGCAGTGCTGAGTCCAAGACAAATTTCCCTCTGGGACAATAAAGTATCTATCTATCTATCTATCTATCTATCCTATAGTAATGGTATTATGAAGCCTATAAAAAGCCTACAATAATGGTGTTACGAAGCCTATATTAATAGTGTTATATGGGTGTTATGAAGCCTACATAAGTATAAGGCTATGTGATATGGGTATGAGCTGCTGACCCTCTGCTCTGTCTGTGTTTGCTTTAGTCGTCCACGTATGTCAATGGAGACGGAGCCCCATCACCAGTCAATGAGAAAGAACTGGAGGTAGGACACACACACACGCGCACACACACACACACACACACACACACACACACACTGACAGTCTTACATGTAATTTATTCTGTATTGGTGATTTTTATCATTCTTTTTCTGTTTATTTTTTCTCCCTCTCTCTCTCTCACACCATCATTCCTCTCACTCTCTCTCTCTCTCACACCATCATTCCTCTCACTCACTCTCTTTTATTCACTGCTCCAATTCATCCTTTACTTCTACCCCCCTCCTCTAATCCATCTTTCCTTTCCACTTCCTTCTCTCTCCTCATCCTCTTCCCC
>JAODXP020008242.1:0-88741 GCA_027497455.2 Sardinella longiceps | reverse complement strand
TTTTCTTTTTGCACATAGGAATGATCATATCACTGGCCTCATCTGCAAGAATGCTGATCAGAAGAAATGCCTCTGTCGGGACTATAAAGTCCGTTTCGTATGCCACCCACCATACTGCGGCACTGAGAAATGTATGTGGACTTCTATACTGTGATTCTATACTGTTACTCACAGTCACATTTACAGTCTTTAGTATGGTAAACTATTGTCAACTTCTGCAGTCCATTTAATTGGTCCTCATTTCACCTTTGGGGGGGGCGCTGTTGGTGCTATAATCTTCAAGGATTGTTTTGACTATGGATTGTGCTCTTATTCTGATTACATAATAATCAGATCCGTTTTGCCTGGATGATTAATTATTAGATTTCCTTTCTTGTACCACTGTGCAGTGTGCTGGACAAACTGGTATGACCGAGACAATCCCTCTGGCACTGGTGACTGGGAGGGACTGAATTCTCTGCGTGTTCAGTACCCTGGTCAGATCTGTGCTAAACCCATTGCCATTGAGGTCAGGACTGTGGACACCAACACACCCGCAACCATGACTGGACAGGACTTTGTTTAGTAAGGGATTTTTTTGTTCTCAAATTACAAATTGGTTCTTTGGTATGATGATGATGATGATGATGATGATTATTACTAGTTAACTAATTCTATTATATTTTATAGTTTTATATTTATAGATTTATAAGAATTTAAATACTATTTAAGTATGTAAATGGAAGATTATACCATTATGTGATTTATGCCTGATTGTATTAGCCTACTATACATGTATTAACATATATCATAAGTACTGTACGCTCTCTGACCCCCCCTCTCTGTGCAGTTACTCTCCAACAACTGGGTTTGTCTGCAAGAATGGCCCTGGCCAATACTGCAGGGACTACAAGGTCCGCTTTGGGTGTCCATGTGGACCTGTGGTGGAAGAAGTGTATGTTGAAAAGGACGATGAATAATATATACACTGTATAGCCTATAATGTTATCTTATAAGCCTTTACAACTTGAGGTTTCACAAAGCGTTATAAAGCTTCAGATTGTAAAGGCTTATTATGATAACAATGCCTTGTGAGTACAGTCTCGAATGTATGAATAGTAATGAATAATAATGTCATTAGTTAAAAGGTTTTATGAATCCATCACCCTTTACTAATGTATTTCTAATGCTTTATGAATAGGCCTACTTTATAGCAATTGTTACAGTAAAATGATTTCTTCCTGTTCTGTGGCAGAGATGTGTGTCTAGTGCTCATGGCTGTTGTTGTTGTTGTTGTTGTGCTTGCTTGACTATTGAAATTCGGTAAGCATGCAGAACACAAATAAAAGTAGCAGAAAATCACCTTATATAGGTTGTTGTTATGTTGGAACTCTTGAGAGAATCCATGTTTAATAGCAGAAAGGATGAATCTATTATGTGCTTCTAAACAAATGACATTTCCTTGTACAACCGAATTCCAAAAAAGTTGGACACTTTATAAATTGTTAATAAAAATGAAATCCAATGATTTACAAATCTCATAAACCTATATAGTGTTCACAATAGAATATAGATAACATGGCAAATGTTGAAAGTGAGACTTTTTGAAATATTATGCCGAATATTGGCTCATTTTGGATTTTATGAGAGCTACACATCCCAAAATAGTTGGGACGGGTAGCAATAAGAGGCCAGAAAAGTAAAATTTTCATAACAGCTTGAGGACCCAATTGCAACTTATTTGGTCAATTGGCAACATGATTTGGTATGAAAAGAGCCTCCGAGAGTGGCATTGACTCTCAGAAATCAAGATGGGCAGAGGATCACCAGTTCCCCAAATGGTGCAGCAAGAAGTAGTGGTCCGAGATCACAAAGGAGTTTCTCAGACAAAAATTGCAAAGAGTTTGAAGGTATAATCATCTACAGCGCATATCATCATCCAAAGATTCAGAGAATCTGGAACAATCTCTGTGCATAAGGGTCAAGGCCGGAAAACCATACTGGATGCCCATGATCATTGGGTCCTTAGATGGCACTGCATCACATACGGGAATGCTAAAGTAATGGATATCACAAACTGGCCTTAGGACTACTTTCAGAAAACATTGTCAGTGAACACAATCCACTGTGTCATTCGCCGTAGCCAGCTAAAACTCTATAGGTCAAAAAAGAGGCCATTCCTAAACATGATCCAGAAGCACAGGCGTTTTCTCTGGGCCAAGGCTCATTTAAAATGGACTGTGACAAAGTGGAAAACTGTTCTGTGGTCAGACGAATCAAAATTCAAAGTTCTTTTCAGAAAACTGGGATGCCATACCATCCGGACAAGGACAACCCAAGTTGTTATTGCTTATTGTTAGCGCTCATTTCAGAAGGCTGCATCTCTGATGGTATGGAGATGCATGAGTGTGTGTGGCATGGCCAGCTTATGCATCTGGAAAGGCACCATCAAGTCTGCAGTCCAGATCTTTCACCCATAGAAAGCTTTTGGTGCATCATACATAGGAATACATGACAAAGAGGACCTAAGACAGTTGAGCATCTAGAAGCCTGTATTAGACAAGAATGGGACAACATTCTCTCCACAACTTCTCTCCACAGTCCCCAGACGTTTGCAGACTGTTTTAAAAGGAAGAGTGGATGCCACACAGTGGTAAATGTGGCCTTGTCCCAACTATTTTGGGATGTGTAGATGGCATGAAATTGAAAATCAACTTATTTTCCCCTTAAAATGATACATTTCCTCACATTTGATATGTGATCGATGTTGTATTCTGAGTAAAATATTGAAATTTGAAACTTCCACTTCACTGCATTCTGTTTTTATTCACAATTTGTAAAGTGTCACAACTATTTTGGAATTCGGTTGTATTACTAGACATTTTTTCTCTATAAAATCAAACATGACAAACCACTATGGTTTGTATAACATTGTTGACAGGACTGAGCATGTACATGAAAATGTCCAGTTGATTATTTTCCTGTAAAACACAAACCCAAAATAGGAAACAGTGGATGGATGCTGACGGTTTCCGCAAAACAGATAAAATAGGTTTCATGTATTTGGCACCATCTAGCGGTGTATAGTGGTCAGATTCCCAAAACCATGAGGTCATCATCTGATTGTGTGATCTCTGCTTTTTGTTTATATTTCTCATCTTCTCTAGCTTGCGAGTTGAACATATTATTACTGACTCCACAATATGCAACAATTCAGTCCAAATAAGTGTGTCATGGGTTTCATAATTATTCTAAAAATAAGTTCTGTATGTTTAGAGGAAGTAGTAGGGTCATTTTAGTTTTGCACAGAGGCAATCTGGTGGTCCCCAATTGAACACTAGCTAATACAGATGTGATCATTGGAAATGGACACCTTCACTCATCTTTGAATTAAAGGAGGAATTGGTGTGCATGCATGCATGCGTGTGTGTGTGTGTGTGTGTGTGTGTGTGTGTGTGTGTGTGTGTGTGTGTGTGTGTGTGTGTGTGTGTGTGTGCATGGTGCCTTGTTGAGTTTGCATAAATGAGTGAAAATATAACCAAAACAGGGCCTACACCCTGAGCAGACACATAATATAATAGCCAAAAGTTCAGTCCCAGGCAGACACATACAGCACTTACACCATGTTACTGTGTCTTTAAGGAATCAAGCTCATGGGTGAAGGGCAACCTTTGACTCTGATGTGTTCTAAATGATTAGGTTATCTAAAAGATTTTTATTACAGGTTGCCACAGGAGTGTAATATTCTCTCCAGAACTCTTTTTTAACAATGCGGTCAATTGTTTTTGGTGGTTAAAATAGAGACGGTTGAATCTTTGGTTAAAAGATCTGATGGTAAGTGAATTTAATTGTTTTGTAGTTAAATAGAATGGGATATACAGTATACTGATTGCATACTATTTATTTGATTGTTAGGCATATCAATCAGTGCTCTGAACAAAACTCGATTGGCTCAGGGTAGTTTCATGGAGAGAGTTGAGTCTGAAGTCTGGGCTACTCAATGGCCTTTACGTTAAATAATGGCCAAACTGTTCGCTGAAGAACAATTGAGACTTTTCTTCAATAATACCAATGAAATGCTTGAATTTATGTGAAGCAAATGTTAAAATGAAATAAGATTTAGGATAACCGTACAGGTTACATTATAAAAACATGTTCTCACACCATCATGTTTTAGCCCTTGAAAGATTTCTATGGTCATTTTTTTTTACCTGTTCTGGATGAGGATGATCATGACCTTGTAAGTCCTTTGTCATGTTGTTTGGAAGACATTTCTATGTTGTTTGTTAGAACATTTCTACTGTTGTTGTTAAGAAATTACAGCATTTGTCTAGTGCGTAATGCATACTTGTGGGAAAATGGTCCCCATGTAGCTAAAACGGGCTATTCAGGGCACAAAAACTTTGCTGGTGTCATGGTTTGTGTCACTGGGAGTTGATCTACCATCAGAGATGTTTTAACACTGCATTATCCGAATTTTAAATATAATCATCAAACATGTTCTGTATGCAAAACCTATCTGGCTCAAAGCACTCTTATGACAAGTCAGGTAAATATCAGGGGGTAAAATATATCAAATGCCGACCAGTTTCGGTCATACTAGGCCTTCATCAGAGTGTGACGCGCAACTGATTACATGGGTATATAGACTCTGATCACAGCACCTGAAGGTGTGGTACGTTAAAAATATGCCTACATGCAAAGTTGTGGTGACTTATTAATGGGTATTTATTAGCCTAGTCATAGGAATGTATATGATGTTTAACTGACTGCTTTAGTTTTAGCAGAGGGTATTAGGTCAAATGTACTGTTTGTTTACATGTTACTTGTGTATGTGTACATGTCTGTCTAATGTGTATCTCATTCTCATGCCCAAGACAAATTTCTCAGACACAATAAAGGCTTATCCTATCCTATCCTATATGCGGGACCTAAAACCTAAAGTCTTACTGTCATATTCAGAGAACGGCTGGATGGTGGCTCATGGGCTTGGTAGAAGTTTTTTCTGTCAGCCTTGGAGATTTTGAATCCTCTTCAGCACCTCTCCATTGTGGAGTTCTCCAGGGATCTATTTTAGCTCCAATCTAATTTGCCCTCTTGCTCATGGGATTTCATTCCACTGCTACGCTATGACACTTAGATCTACATACCGTTAAAACACACTGATACTCCTGCATTGAGGTCACTTTTAGATTGTCTAGAGGACATCAAAGCTTGGATGGCCTTGAATTTTTTTAATTTTAATGAAAACAAGACTGAAGTCTTATTAGTTGGACCTATGGGTGCCTGTAATGCTTCCTCTAGGGACCTATGCTCCTTGAGTCCTTATGTAAAACCTAATGTGAAGAATTTGGGCATGATTATGGATAGTGAATTAACATTTGACAAACAGATTAACTCTGTAGTTAAATCTAGCTTCTTTCAGCTGAGACTTTTAACTAAAGTCAAGCCCTTTCTTTCCCTCAATGATTTTGAAAAAGTGATCCATGCATTCATTACCTTTAAATTAGATTACTGTAACTCTCTCTATGTAGGCCTTAACCAGAACTCGCTTTCACGCCTACAGTTAGTTCAGAATGCTACTGCCCGCCTTTTGACGGGCACACGCAAGAGAGAACACATCTCCCCTATTCTAGCGTCCCTTCATTGGCTCCCTGTGCAATACAGAATTGATTATAAAATCTTCCTTTTAACTTACAAATCTTTAAATGGTAAAGCCCCTTCTTATCTTTCTGATCTTCTGCATAAGTACACACCTTCAAGAACGCTTAGATCAACAGAGCAGTTATTGCTTATGATCCCCAAATCTAAATATAAATGCCGTGGTGATCATGCCTTTGCAAAAGTAGCCCCTAAATTGTGGAATAAGCTTCCCCTACAAATTAGGATGGCCCCCTCTCTATCTCTTTTCAAATCCTATCTTAAAACATACCTCTACTCCCTATCTTAAAATGTCATGTAATTTTGTAGTCCTATTCTTTGCCTGCCCGCCCCCCTAATTTCTTTTTAGTTATGTTAAGTTTTATTTTTTAGTTATTTTAAGTTTTATTTTATTAGCAAAAAGTTAGGTTAGAGTAAGTTTAGTTAAGTTTAATTTTATTATCTATTTTTTTAATTTCTTCTCTTTCTCTTCTTTTTAGAGCTTCTCTATAATCTAAGTCATCATATTAGCAAGATTACGTTTCATGTCCCCACTTTTCTTTTTGTTTTCTCTTTTTAAAAAAGTGTTAATCTAAGCTAGTTTTTGTTTATTTTGTTTTGATGCCGTTTTTATTGTATTTTGTTTCTTTTTATTTTATAGCACTTTGGGTGACTGCTGTTGTTATAAAGTGCTTTATATATAAATTTGACATTGACATTGCCATTGCCATAAACAAAGTCTAAATACTAAACAGTCAGAAATCCAATGATTCAGATTTGTAGACACACCATCTTACATTCTTAAATAACATACAACATTTTAGCTGTTTGTAATAATGAAAAAAAAACTTGATGCTAAAGGCTGGACTTTGGCTCTGATGCGTTATCTAAGCTATAAAACATTTTATTACAGATGGTAACTTTACCTGAAGAAGGTCGGATGACCGAAACGTTGTATTAAAGTTTGTTTGGTGGAATGGACAGTGTGCGGGATTTTTTAACTCTTGAATGATAACCCCACTGGGATAATATCCTACGCACCTGCCAAACTACTGAGGTGTGCAAAAGCGTCATTTGGAACTATTACAGATGCTGTAAAAACAAACCATTTGTATCAAAACCTTTAGCCTATTAGTTAGCAATTGCAGCTGGTTGTTTTTGGCAGTTAAAAGAGCTAGTATGAATTGCAGTTTTTTGTCATTACAGTTGCGCAGGTATGTGTGCACACTGATCAGCCATAGAATAGCCAAAGATTCAGTCTCAGACACATCGCTACACTATGTTACTGTGTCTTTAAGGAATCAAGCTCATAGGTGAAGGTTGACCTTTGGCTCTGATGTGTGTGATACTGTAAATGATTGTCCTACATATTGCCATGCGACATATTAGTAATAACCAAAGTTTTATTAACAAAACCAGTCAGTTGGTAGAGGGTAAAAAACTGTAATGATATCATAAATCAGAGGTAGTGCATGTACCGTTGTTAAACAGATTATCACCCGGTGGAATGGAATACTGTTTTCTGATTGGCTGTCAGGGTGTCCGTTATTTCTAGATAACAGGACACCTGAGGCATTGTTGGGTTAAAAAAGTTTCACCAGCGTTCTATATCAATGCTCTTTAGAATGCAGCCTTGCGGATCTTCTTTCATTTGAAAATAGTACCCCAACCGAACAGGATAACTTCTTTCTAAACGGAGCCACGTGTTTCTTTTATGTTTTAAACACTTGCTTACCATCTATACGTTTTAGTTGCAACCGGGTGATAAGCGGGATAACGGCCTTCGAGGTGTCCCGATATCAGAGAAATAATGGACTTCGCGTAGGCAAACAGCCCTTCGGCTTCGCCGTCGGGCTGTTCTTTGCCTTCGCGTCGTCCATTATTCTTCTGATATCGGGACACCTCGGCGGCCGTTATCCCTTACATAGTTTAGGCCTATAGATTGATTCATTTTAAGTAGAGAGTGGAATCTTGTGGTTACAGCATCCGACTCCCATGCCATGGGGTAGTTGTAGTTGACGAGTGGCAGATTAGAGACCCGAGTGCGATGAGAACTGCTCTGGCTACATTAGCATACGCCATTTTCAAGTATGGTGTCGCATGGAACATTTTGGTAGCCTACCGGTTTGAACCAGGCAGTGCATGCATGAAAGTCATGTTGGGCACAAGCAGTCATGCACATACAGGTTGGTGGGCGGCTACATGTCCGGCACCCACAGCTAAATGTTATCCCGGGGAGAGTAAAAGCAATATTCCATGATCTTTGGTTACTCTTTGCTTATTACTTGAGGAGCTGAAAAAAACGTGTATTGTCATGCAGGCTGTAAAACTTCAGGCACGTTCTCGACAAACTTTCTCTTCTTCGTGTTGTATGGTAAACAAATTAGGTGCATTATCACCACCCTCTGGACTGAAGAACTACTGTTGTTGCAAAAAGAAAAAAAAAATGTGCCCTTGCATTATTTCCAGCTTTGGAACTTAGCGTATGGGCAAAGCCGTGGCTTACGGATCCAACAGCCCCAGTGAATATGGCGTTGACTATCAATTCACATCACTTACTTGCCTAGCCTCGGCCATTCAGTTCTATGAAGGGCGGGACTTAAGAGGCTGTCTCCAATTTATAGACTCTTTGGTCTGTAGCATATTTTCTTTCTTTTATTATGAACCTGAAACAAAAGCGTAATCTCTCTGGCATTCTTTTCTTATTTGTATACAGAAACATCGGCAAAAGGCAAACAATTCTCATCTCATCCAGATTTTCAAGTGCTCTTTTCTCATTATGAGTGAAACATAAAAGCATCACAATGTAAGTATATGTTAAATAGTTGTTTAGGGTTTCATTTCATCCATAAATAACAACATGTAGCCCAGTATTTGTGTGATTCTGATTTAATTTCGAGGGCTAAAAGTCAAAGGGTCAAAAGGAGAGCTTAAAGGAAAATACCGGAGTAAGTTTAAGCATAGCCCTGCTGCATGAGCCTTCTAACAGCAATATTTTTCGCATGCAATGAAAGAATTTCCTACAGCATAGACCTAACGTGAACGCGAAACACTTTACATTGAGTCAATGTAACCTCACATCTTAGGCTACTTTCGGTTTCCAAGAGTCATTGATTCAGTGTAAAATGCCTGTTCACTTCTGCGTTCGCGTTCGGTCTGTGCTGTACCAAATTATTTTGTTCCACTCGCTAACTAGCGCATTTAGCAAGCTCTTTCAACAGGGCTATGCTTGAATTCACTCCGGTATTTTCCTTTAAACCAAAAGGACTAGTTTGCCCTTAGTCATCACCTATTTATAGCACATTTATTGTCATGGATGATACACTACTCGATGAATAATAATATATTTTGGTCAAAACACACTTATGCCCTCTTGGCTCTAACTGCTTTACAGGAGAGGTTATGTTGTCACTGGTGTTTGTCTGTCTATGTAGAAAATAACTCGAAAAGTACTGCAAGTATTTGGATAACATTTTCAGACACTGTTTGCATTGGGACAAGTAATACATTTTGGTGAAAATCTGAAAATTATGTTGCATTAATTACCATATTGGCTTTGTTAAATGCCACCATCTGTGGACGTGTCTGTAGGCATGAACAGTCATGTTTCAGGAAGTTTCCAGTTTATGGGACGAGAAAGGATTTTATTGCAAATGTAGAAAGTATAGTTATACTTTAGCATACCATAGGATAACGTATAACTAAAAGTATAGCTATTTCAAAGACTGATACAGTAATGCAGTTATTCACATATACAGTATGACTGAAAGACATCTTGATCAAATTCAATATTCCATTTGAGAGGTGTCAAATTAGGTCCTTGATAGCCAGAGCAATTAGCATAGGCCTACGGTGTTCAAATGCGCTCAAAGCGATACACATATCTGATCATACTCAGACAGAACTGCATATTCTCTGACGCAGTGCTGTTATTGTGTGACTGAATGAATCTTGTTCAGGAAATGCCTGCACGTAGGCTATCTTGCATCACAAGAGTAGGCTATTTGAGTGTCACTGTCAGGGGTATTGTGATTAGGCTTAAGCTTTGGTGGTAGTTCTGAACACCATGATGGAATTTATATTGTGTCCGTGACCACATTGCCTTGGCGGGGTCTGTGCTCACCAGGAGCTTTTCTTGTACTTCTAATTTTGGGTGAAATATAACTCAATTTTGACCCAGATATCAGATACACCTTTTTAGCTCTCACCCCTCGATTTTATGACTCATTATAGCCTAAATATGTACATTATAGTAGCTGTGTTACTTTAACTCTAGATAAGGGGGTGAATAACCAATTTGCAAAAAGAGGTGAGCTAATCCTTATAATCATATGCAATTCAATGCAACCATAACAAATGAAAAAAAATTGGTGGAACCCTTTAATATTGATCAGCGGACAAGGAAAAAAACTATAGTGTACAGTAATACCGCTCAAACCGCTCAAACAACAATCTGTACCGCTACAGAACAATAAATTAATGGCATGACTAAAATTCTTTGGAGATGGAAAAGGGGGAGATTTGTATATTTGTATAAGGAATACTATCATTTTTCAGAGCCATACAATACCCTATGGACAACACATAGTTGGGACCGAAATTATTTCAGCCAGTGAAAATATTTCATAAACAACATAGATGAGTAACATTAATCAAGTATTTTCTGATCTTTACCAATGCCTAGAAATGATGAGTGTCACTAATGCAGTACCGAAGAGGAGGAGCAGCAGAGTCCGGCCCTGTGAGTATTCCTTTTAATCAGTTTCATGCAATGGCTCCTAAAGGTCTTAAATTGAATTATTCGGTGCAGACATACAAGGGCGTAGGTTTGTTCTCAACATTGGTAGGGACTGCCCCCCCCCCCCCACACACACACACACACCAATTATTATTATTTTTTTTTTTTTTAATCATGCTTGCCAATAAAAAAAATCCAATAATTTGTTCTACTTTTGTTAATCAATTTATTAATAAAGCCAAAATAGCCTAGCCCAAAAATACTGTGAAGAGAATGGTTTGAAAAAGGTTATCTGCAGATAACAGTAGCCTACATTGCACAATTTTGTGCTTTTACTTATGTGTTTATTTATGAGTCTATTGGGTTGGTTTGATTCAAAAAGTAGTGTTGGCTATAAATTTATCTAAATGAATGAGAGTGAATTGCACATAACACAGTAGATCTAGGCTACTAATGAAAATTCATCCTGCAAATGGATGATAGAAAACTTATCTGAGCAAATTATAGGTCTAGCCGATATAATGTTGTGTGGGTATTTTTGCTAGTTCTTGGTTAGATTAGATGGAACCCCAGTCAGCCAACTAAACCCAGTTTAGCCTATATAGCCTGTTATAGCAGATAAAGATATTTCTCTTGCCTAAATGTACACTGAAATTGAACCCTTAAATCTCAAGGTAGTGCAGTTACAAATGATACCAATGTATAGGCCTGGCTGTCTTGTTCAATTTGATACCAAATACCTCCATTGTAATAGTAGATACACATATGTCACCTAGTGGCCAACACTTGAATAAGCAATGTCAGGTCCCAGCAGCAGAAACCAACAGACAGCCAAATTGATGCAAAACCTATGTATTTTATTTTAGCCTATAAATTCACGTAGAAAAACAACTGTGATCGTTAAAAAAGGAGAATAGTCCAAGTGGCAGTCTCTTTTAGCCAGAGGGTCAACTAAAAGTTGCTCGTCCCCCTGCTTGCCTCTCAGACCGTCCCTCAGAGCAGTGGAAGGGGTCACGTTCGGCACGGGGGCGTTGGTAGTCGTCAGACCAGCAGCGGTAGTTACGGTCCTTCAAGCAGCAGTAGGCATAGGGAGGAAGCACAGGGTCAGGGCAGTCTTCAGGAGCAGTCCCGGGATACACAACAGGTTGGCCGGAGGCTAGAAGGAAGCACCAGACATGAGCACTCTAACACCACAGAAGTAGGGAACACAGGCACACAATACTGGAGTAAGTATAGTTACGGCCCTTCAGGCAGTAGCGAGCGTTGAGGAGAGCCCACTTGCAGGCGGTCTTCAGGACAGGGTCAGTGATACACAACAGGTTGGCCGGAGGCTAAAATGGAGCAACAGGAATGAGCACTAACACCAAAGGTAGCAGGGAAAACAGAACACATCAATACCAGATCAGTAATAGTTACGGCCCTTCAAGCAGCAGTAGCGAGTGTTGAGGGGTCCACATGTAGTCACACAGTCCTCAGGACGGCGCCGGCTATAGACTATTTTGTCTTCCCAAAATATTGGTTGTGACATGTCACTATGGTCCCTATGCAAATCTACGCCATTGCAGACATATGAATCTGTACAGAATATAATGTGTCACACTTTGTTTGACAGTGGACTTCAGAATTGTGTTGGTGGGAGATGACTGGTTGAAGAAAATGGTTGGTAACTCACTCCTCGGTAGAAATGTGTTTGAGAGAAGACTTAACAGAAGTCCTGAAAGGAACCACAACACAGGATTTTCTGGATATGTGGAGGATAGATGCATCACCATTGTCAACACGGCTGATCTGTTCACCTCTGAAATCTCAGATGATGAACTCAAAGAGAAGGTGAAGGAGTGTATGTCCCTCTGTGCTCCTGGACCTCATGCACTGGTGCTGGTGGTGAACCCAAACAATTTTGATGAGAAGAAAAGAAAGAGGATGGAACACATTGTGAAATCTTTCTCAGAGCAGGCATTTCAGCACTCAGTAGTCTTCATCTTCAACAAAGAAGAAAAAGTCCAAAAAGATTTGGAAAAATTATCTGAACTTTGTCAACAAAGATTATTCCATTGGCACCAGTACTCATTAATACATCAATACAATCAATACAATAAACGGCAAAGAGACGCATTACAGTTTTTAGAGAATATTGTTTCAGAAAATAAATTATGTTTCATTCCTTGTGACAAAAATGCAATCACTGCTTTTTCACAAAGTACTGATATAGGTGAGTCACAAGGGTGCATCATCTGCACAGTATACAGTTACACCACAATTCATTCATACTCATCCTTTTGGATTAACAGATTGTAATACTTTGCTAACCACTGGAATTATAAATGCAAAAAAATGATAAATTATTATAAAAAGTAAACAATTGTTGATAGCACTCTGCAAGCCTGTAAAACAGGGCTATGATTGAATGACACTGAAATATTATGCAGACAATTTTGTCTGAAAGTCTGATATTGAGTGAATCATGTGGTTCTTTCTGATATTGATGTTACATCTTCAGATACTCTTTCCAAGAAACTGAACCTGGTGTTGTGTGGGAGCAGTGCAGCAGTGAAGTCCTCAGCAGCAGACCTGATACTGGGAGAGCAGACAGAACACAGCCCACAGTCCAGCTCAATGTGTGTGAAGAGAGAAGGAGAGGTGTGTGGACGTCATGTTACCCTGATCCTGCTGCCAGCTCTGGGAAAAACACAACTCTCTGAAGCACTGTTGCAGGAAATACAGAATTGTCTCTGTGATCATGCAGTCCATGCTTTCATATTCGTTACTGATCAAGGTCTACTGACTGATGAAGACAAAGAGGAATTCACAACATTTAAGCACTTCTTTGGTGAAGAAGTGGAGTCATACTATCAGATAGTGCTAACTAGGGAATCTGAGCATTGTGCTGCGGGTGGGTATGACGGTGCTCTTTCACAGTCTCATCACATGCTGGACCACAGTTCAAAGGTTTTACCTCTTCTTGAGATGATTGAAAAGATGAAAACTAGAGATACTGGGTGCTACACATCTGACATGTACATCGCTGCACAACTGAAAAGCTACTTGATGTGTCGCAGTCAGCTTGAAGACATGAATTCAAAATTGAAACACTCACAACAAGGTAATAAGTTAATTAAGTTCAATTAGACCAGAAATGTTTTCAGATCCCTTCGCTTGTAACAGAGGAATATCTGTCTGTACATAATGCCTGATAAGAAAACCATAACTAAGCACTCTGACATTGCTTTATTATTGATAAACAAAAGACCACATACCATTAGCATAATATTCATCCTTTTGTTTATTTTATCATGCAAACTCCATATCTAAATACAGGTAAACTCACATAATTAATGACTCACACCTTAAGAATATGAGCCATTTTTTGTGTGATGGATGTCACATGAACCTTATGGAAGCTTTAGCGATCTTTTTAATAGGCTAGTTATGTTTTAACACACCAAGTCAAGTCAAGTCAAGTCATTTTTATTTCTATAGCACATTTAAAACAACAGAGTTGGTGCCAAAGTGCTTCACAACACACACACACACACACACACACACACACACACAAAAAAAGAAGGTTTCCAAGTGCAGAAAATTTTGAAAATAATGGGGTAACCAATACATACGATACCTTAAAACACAAGCAAGAATAAAGGATGGCATAAATAAAATAAAATAAATAAATAAATAAAATAATAAGTTAGCACTAAGGTGGATGGACTTGACGTAATTACAAGAAAGAAAAAAATAAAATAAAAAGCTAAAATCAAAACCTCAAATAGTATTAAAAGCAAGAGAAAAAAGGTGCGTCTTTAAGTTTGATTTAAAACAGTCAATAGTGGGAGAGGATCTGATAAAAGCAGGTAGACTGTTCCATAGTTTAGGGGCCGCAACAGAAAAAGCTCTGTCACCTTTGGTTTTTTGTCTGGTGCGAGGAACAGAGAGTGACAGTTGTGAGGTGGATCTGAGGGACCTGGGAGCAGAGTATGGTATGAGGAGTTCTGTGATGTACTGAGGGGCCTGACCATTAAGAGCTTTAAAAACAAATAACAAAACCTTAAAATCAATTCTGTACTTCACAGGTAACCAATGCAATTTAGCAAGAACAGGGGTGATGTGTTGCCTTTTCTTTGTGCCAGTTAAAAGCCTGGCTGCCGCATTTTGCACCAACTGTAAGCGTGTGAGGGTGGATTGAGTTAGGCCCAGATAGAGTGCATTACAGTAGTCTAGTCTTGATGTGATAAAAGCATGAATGACTGTTTCAAGATCTTTTGCTGTTAAAATTGGCTTTAGTTTGGCTACATTTCTCAGATGGTAAAAACTGCTCCTAACAACATTTGCTACCTGCTTGTTAAAACTCAGTGTGTTGTCCATAAAAACACCAAGGTTTTTCACCTCACTGTACAAATAAGCAGAAAGGGTACCAAGGGCAGGGCTAATGTTCTTGACAGAATTTGGGGGGCCAAAGATGACTACTTCTGTCTTACTGTCATTTAACTGCAGAAAGTTATTTGCCATCCAACATTTGATGTCATTAAAACAACTGGTTAGGCTAGTTATTGATTGTGGTGTAGCAGGCACATAAAATTGGGTGTCATCTGCGTAGCAATGGTAGGAAATATTATGCTTTCTAAAGATTGACCCAAGTGGAAGCATATAGAGAGAGAACAAGAGCGGACCCAAAATGGAGCCTTGAGGAATTCCACAATTGACAGGTGTGGGGGGATGAACTGGCTCCCAACCTAACAGAGAAATGCCTGTCAGTTAGGTAGGAGTGGAACCACTGTAGGACTTGCCCCTTTAGGCCAACAGCTTCTTCTAACCTTTTCAAAAGGATGCTATGGTCGATCGTGTCGAAAGCAGCACTCAGGTCAAGCAGTATTAAAATGGCACATGACCCTGTATCCACCGTGAGGAGAATGTCATTTGTTACTCGTAACAGAGCAGATTCTGTGCTATGCATAGACCTAAAACCAGACTGAAATTTGTCATACACATTAAAAGTTTTTAGATAAGAAGAAATCTGGTTAAAAACAACTTTCTCTAGAATTTTGGACATGAATGGTAACTTAGAGATAGGTCTGTAGTTTTTGAGGTTATCAGAGTCGAGTGAAGGTTTTTGAGGAGAGGTTGTACAATAGCATGTTTAAAAGATGAAGGGACACAGCCACTCATTAAAGAGCTGTTGATGAGGGCCAGGACAATGGGACAGAGGATGGAAAAAGCATCCTTAAAGAGACGTGAAGGCAAAGTATCCAGAGGGCAGGAGGTAGGCTTCAACTTTTGGACTACTTCACACAACTGTGTGCATGATACTGGCTGGAAATGTGTGAGCAGGGAAGTAGTAACACAGGATTCGGACGGATCTGAAGGAGGGGGGATAATACTTGCTCTGATCTGGTCAATTTTGTTGGTAAAAAAGGATGAAAAACGTTCACATGATTCCTGAGAGGGGGTAATTGCGCCAGCAGTGGTGACAGGATTTAAAATAGAATTAATGGTGTTAAACAGCACTTTGGGTCTGTGGGCATTAGTAGAGATAAGGTCAGAGTAGTAGCGTTGTTTGGATTCCCTGACAGAGCTCTGATACAGTTTCACCAGTGCAGGATTAAACTGAATTTGCATCAAACTAAGATATCCCGACATTAAAAAATATATACATGCTTAATTGCAATAGTAGCTATATTTTTGAAGTTCTTATCCAGAGCTGAGAGGACGGGGACACAGCTCGGGCATTCGGACACAGATCGGGTACTGACACGCAATATTTTTGTTTAGCTTGAGCTTGATTGAGTTCGCAAAGTATCATGGGTAATTTCATCTTCCCTTCAACTTCACTTCGTTCAAAGTCTGCACCCGACCTCCCTCCGTTTGAAGGGGCGATTTGAAGGGCTGAAAGCCACTATCCCTCGGTCCTGAAAGTATTGGGAGACACTACACTTACACGTGAATGCGCAAATCGAGTGTTTGGGCTAAAATCGAGGGGAAGTGGTAGTAATGGGATTTGTGACCTGAACTTCATTTCTCTTAGCCTGACAAGACAGACTATAACACAAAATGTATAGTCTGGCCATAGAGCCTATGGGTGGAATCTGTCAAATTGCCTCTGCTATGCCAGTCATAGAAAGCGCTTTGGCTCTAAATACAACCAATCCAAGCGACGAAAAAGCCAATTCAAACAACACCAAGCCCGAGCGACTCCCTGTCCCAATGAATGGATAGACACCGCCGATGTCTGCATAAAATGGCTCCCTATCAAATCAATTTGCTACTCCTAGGGTACATCTAGAGTTCTAGACAACATTACTTTGGAACTTTAAGGGAAGCTTACAGTATATCACTTGCAAATTCTGGCTGTTTCGTAGGTTTGGGGATGCAGTATTAAAGTAAATTGTGAAACAATAGCCCTGGAACACAATTCTAACACATACTTAAAACCAAAAAGATATTACATATAACATATTTGACATTGATTTACATGAGGATTCCTTAAACACGAAGTCTGAACATTCTTGTGCAAAGCACCACTCATCATGCAAGAAATGTAATTATCTGTACAAATCCATGAGAAGGAATATCATACAATAACATTATAGATCTGTGAACATTTATTTCATTCGTTTTGGTTGATCGTGGACAATGTTTTCTCCACTGTAAGGATGGCTATTGCAATGAGTTGACCCAATACATCATGATACTGTATTCTTGTATTCTTGGCTGGGCAAGTTATCGCCTGCTAGCAAACTACTCTAATTATAACATTATCATATGGCAAATCACATTGCTAAACTAGATTGCAAATCCCATTGCTAAACTAAAATTCATGTTTTTTAGGCATCACGGATGACCTAAGAATCGTCCTGCTGGGAAAGACAGGTAGTGGGAAGAGTGCTTCAGGAAACACCATACTTGGGGGAGACTACTTCAAAGAGGAGCTTTCCTCTACATCAGTCACAACTGAATGTCAGAAAGATACTGCTATGGTCAATGGAAGACAGATAACTGTGGTTGACACCCCAGGATTGTTTGATACAACCTCTGATAACAAAGAAACTATGAGAGAGATCATAAGATGCATTGCAATGGCATCTCCTGGTCCACATCTGTTTCTGTTGGTTCTACCACTGGGACGGTTCACTAGCGAGGAAAAACATACTCTTGAGATGATCAAAGAAATGTTTGGTAAGGAGTCAAAAAAGTACACTCTAGTGTTATTCACAAGGGGAGATGAGCTACAGGGAAAGCCTTTTGAGAAATATCTTAAAAATGCTGATAGATATATTCAGACTTTTCTCAGTGAATGTGGAAACAGACACCATTTGTTCAACAACAGAGACAAAAACAAAACACAGGTCACCAAACTATTGGATAAAATAGATATTCTATTGAGCATAAATAAAGACAAATACTACACTACTGAAATATTTCAGGTCGCTGAAGAATCCCTCAGTCAGGAACAGGAGAGAATACTGAAAGACAGAGAGGAAGAGATACAGAGAGAGAAAGATGAGCTGAAAGTAAAACATGAAGCAGAAATAGAGAAACTGAAGAAGGAAATTGAGGAGCAGAGGAGAAGACAAGAGGAAGAAAGAATAAAGAGAGAGGACGAATTCAAGTGCAAGGAGCAGGAAATGAAAAATGCAATTGCAGAGGAAAAGAGACATTATCGCTTGGAAATGGAAGAGAAGTGCAAAGAGGATCATAAACAGAAAGAAGATCAAATAAAACAGCAGATTAAGGAACTACAGCTTGATCGGCAGAGAGAACAAGAGGAATGGGAGAGAAAAGTAGGAGAAGAACAGAGAAGACGGGAGAGGGAAGAAGAAAAGAGAAAGATAAACGACAAGAAATACATAGAATTATTGCAGGAAAGACAAATACATGAAATGGAGAAATTGTCTTTAGAGAGAGAAAGGTCAGCTATGCAGGAGCAGTTCAGACAGGAGCAAGAGAGATATTTGAGGGAGAAACAGGAAGAGAAGCAGAGAAGACAGGCTGAAGAGGAAGAGAGGAAAAATAATGAGGATAGGGAAAGAAGAGAAATACAGCACAAGTATGAACAACAAATACAAATAAAGGAAAGTGCAATGAAGGATCTTCAGGGATGGTTTGAATTACAACTTGAGGAAATGGAGTGGGAAAGCAAAGACAAAGAAGAACAACAGATTTTAGAAGTGGAAGAGGAGCTTAAGCGACAGTGGGAGTACTTTGAACAAAAGCTGCAGGAAGCCATTGAATGGGGCGAATACAACATACAAAAGCAGATAGAAAATTATGAGAAAGAAAAGGAACAGCTGAAGAAAGATGCTGAACTAGCAGCCAGAGCACAAGCAGAGAGGAAGTTTAATGACGAATTGGATAGAAAAGTGAAAGAAGCAAGGATACAGGCTCATGAGGAGGGATACAAAGAAGGACACAAGAAGGGGAGGGCTGAGGCTGTCATAGAAGCTGTAAGAAAAATGTTTCCAACTAAAACAAAATCAGACAGCTAAAGCACTGGAAGCACTTCAGTTTTTGACAAAACGTGAACAAATTGTTGTGAAGCCTGCTGAAAAACAAGGTGCAATGGTGGTTATGGAAAAGTTACTATAGTAGGTCTACTGAAGTTCAAAGACAATTGGGGAAATAGTGTCTACTATGAACAAATGAAAAGAAACCAACTTGAAGAAATGAAAACTGATTTACGGACTATTTTATCTCATGGTAGACAATACATTTGCATTGTATGTGAATCCACAAATGCCATGTTTTTACATGCTTCTCAAATAACTAAAGAGACAATGCAGGATGGCAGAAAGGAAATGCTACAAATCCAACCCAACCCACAAATCTCAACTTCACTTGCCATACAACTCTGAAATCTGCAGAGATATAATAAAAAAGTGCAAGAGTAAGAGTAGAAGTTTTTTTTTTTTTCCAAATCTATCCCCTCAATGTAAAATTTACATTGAGGGGATAGATTTGGAAAAAAAATATATTGCAGATCATAAACACATTTCTGCAAACAGGCATCTTCCCTCAGTCTCTAAAAATAACCTGGATGTCTCAGTCCTAAACAACAGGCTCACTTTAAATCGATCATTTATTGGAAAGATTAGAAAATGTTGGTTTTAACTAGCAAACTTAATTTTCAACATGAAATAACTGCTTTGGCAAGCACCAACCTGGTTTTAGAGCTAATCACAGTACAGAAACAGATCTCATTAGAGTCACTAATTACATTGGTGTTAATACAGATACGGACAAACATCTGGTCTAGTGTTAGACCTCAGTGCTGCATTTGATACTGTTGACTTCAATTTTTTACTGTATTGCCTTGGTTGGCTTTTCTAGCACAATCCTCACTTGGTTGATCATTTTTTGTTGCCATTAGCAATTATATCTACAAGGGCTTTGTGGACTCCTTGCACATACATTTTTTAATGATGCTTACTTCTTTCCGGTTACATTGGCTGCATAACAATCGTGATGAAAGAAAACTCACACAAACTTACATTTGTATGTAAGATGACAAGTCCATCAGTTAAAGTCCTGTCTAATCAAAGTCAAACGTTAACAGTAGCCATTTAATCATTCATTTGAATAAATTAATTACTTCTAACATAACCACCAGTGTTCTATTTCAGTGATTGCGGCCAACTGTAACCGGAAATCTAAGAGCATTATAGAATCACTATGTGCAAGGAGCCAATTCTTGGACCACTCTTATTTGATCTATTATACAATTATATATACTTCCTCTTGGACAAATTATTGAGAGCATTTCCATTTGCTACCAGCTACCAATATTCAGCTTTATCAAATGACAATGCACTGACAATGACTTGACTTGTCTTGACCAAGTTAATAACTGGATGTCACAGAATTTCCTCCACTTAAATACAGACAAGACATATGTTATTATATTTGGTAAAAAAGTTTATGTAATTATATGAAAATAGGGTTAGTCACTTCGATGATTAAATGGTTCATTCCGGAGTGACCGATGGCTCTCTCGTCAGCCTCTAGTTTTTGTTTCGCAGTAATCCCGCTTGCAGAATGTCTGGTGTTGGGTCCATGAAATAGAAACTGAAAGTAGATATAATCATTTATTACCGGCTTGTCAGACAACGTAACGCTCTCTCTGGTCTCTCTTGTTCGTATTTTTTGGTTTTCAAATAAATTTACATTGATTGTTGAAAATGTACAATGTAGTTGTATTTTTTTAATATCACAGCAGTCCTGCCTGATGTCCCTTTAAAATCATTAGAAGTTAAGGGATTTTATGTCAGCAATTGACCTTGAGAAACTTGTTCATGTCTTTATGAGCAGAAAAGGGGACTTCTGCAGTGGCCTTTTTGCCCCCCCCCCCCTCCCAAAAAAAAAAAAAAAACTAAGTGCCTTTAAGTAACCTCCAGCAATAACTGTAAATTCTTGAAACAGAAGCATTTGTCAAAATTTCAATTTTAACCTTTGTATTTCATTGTAAACGATCTGAAAACAAGGCTTAAAGGAATTATCCGGAGTGAATCAACATGTAGCCCTGCTGTTTTATACTGCTTAGCGATATTGAAAGCCACCTCAATGATCAAACTTTGTGCATCGTAGACCAAGTTTGCCAAACGGCAGCTAACACTAACTGAATGAGGCATGTCAAAAACGAAACCTAATCGATTTGCTTTCATTTTGACATGCCCCATTCTGTTACCGTTAGTCTGCGTTGCATGTAATTCAGTGATTGAGGTGGCTTTCAATATCAGTGCTAAAGTTTCAGTATTTTAATTGTTTTCTTTAATTGATATTCTTTTTTGTAGTTGGTGTGATGATTAGACTTTTTAGTATTGTACAAACATTGTATTTTGTGTCCCTGATATTAAATTACTGTAAATATGAAATAAATTTTATGACTCCTCATTACTCAGGTTGTTTTGAATGTTGTTAGGCCTATTCAATATTTTTTTAAATACTCCCAAATTGCCTATATGCAAAAAGACAGGGATAAATACATACTCACATACGGTAGAGCATGCAAACACATGTCTTAGTGCTTCAATCACTTCCAGTGAACTCAAAGATACATATCAATTAGTGCAACATTTGCCTCAACACAAAACAGATCAAAAGGCCCATCTCCATGGTTGAAAAAGAGCTTGGATCCTCTCTGCCTGAATGGCTGAAAGAACCTACAATGAATGGACATAGATGCCACCTACAACAAATGAGTAAACTGTGAGTGATAAGTATTTTCAACCATATGCAGGATTAGGCATCAGCGAAGCACCCATAGTAACTCTTTACAGGAGGCATGCAATCCTGGAAGCATGTACATAAATTGAAGAACATGAAAGAACTCGTATTCATCATGATATCGCAGAGGCATACTTCTTAATGAAACATCAGTGGGACATAGGGAGTAGATTAAGTGGAAACCAGCTCTTCATTCATCAAGAGCAAGTCAAAAGGAAACAGCAGGTGATGAATCGTGTAGTGAATGTTTAGTTAATTGGAAAACTGGGTCTAAGTCACCGAGGTTCAGAGTTTGAGGTAGCCTGGCACGCCCTCCTAGTGACGACGTAACACTTTTGGCGTTGCTGTCGCTGGTCTGGCCAGCTGCTGATCGGGCAAGACTTCTGAGTTCCACAAAAATGTGGAACACCAAAACCAAAAACTTCCCTGAAGTAAGGGTTAAGGGACTTCCAGGATTCGCAATGCAAAACATAAGCAATTGCTTATTGAAATTTGATGCTAGAGCCACAACTGGCACTTTATAGGCTAAACTGGCAAGCTTAGCCACTCAGTGGGATAGACTTAATTAGCTGTCTACCCTACAAGAGTACATTGTCAGGACCAAATGCATACCATGTAATTGGTCTGGCCTACAAATTTGTTCTGATGCTATCAACAAATCAAGTGGCCTATGAGAGGTCTTTTTCTACTCTCAAGTTTATTAAAGTGATATGCCACCATTTGGGAAAATACCCTTATTTTCCACCTCTCTTCAAGTTAAACAACTGCGTTTTACCTCTCTTCAGTTCATCCAGCATTTCTCCAAGTATGATAATAGGACTTTTAGTCCCAGCTAAGCACAGATCATTAAATCAAATTAGACCGTTAGCATCTCTCCTATTATGGTCTTGTTAAAAGCAGTGCTCCGGAGTGATTTCAAGCATAGCCCTGTTGAATGAGCCTGCTAAGGGACTGTACGTTATTTACCGGGGGGGGGGGGGCTGGTGCGCTGGAAGTCCGGTCAAAAAAAAAAATCATGCCCCCCCCACCTCAATTTTTTTCCCCATGGCCCTCCCCCCACTTCAATTTTGTTTTCTCATGGCCCTCCCCCTACAGGTTTTTTTTTTTTTGTTTTTTTTAGTTCTCCAGTCTGCGCAACGGCGCAGGAGTTCAGTAAAGGCTTTGCGGACTTTTGAATGTAATGGGAAGCAAGCACTGACCTTACAATGTGAGAAGTTGACAATGTCTCTCTCTATCTCTCTCTCTCTCTCTCTCCCGGACCTCTGGCTGAATATTATGCACAACGGTGAACTGGCACTTATTAATTGCGGTGAATATGCTACTTGCACGAAGTCCTCAATAAAGTTTACATCATCCGCAGCATGATCGGAATAGCCTGGTTAAAGCAATATCTAGGAGAGTGGTTGACCTAGGGAGAGCCGCGCATTATCTTACTATCTGGAGCTACAGTAGGTCTATGTTTGACTTTATTGAAGTAGGCTAAAACCGAAACGAGCAAGCGGCCAAATTCTCAGTGGCATTGTATCCGGCGGGTGGTAGACTCAAGGCATGGAAACGGAATAATGCAGACGTCTTTCTTTTATTTTATATTAGGCCACCGGCGGGGTGCAGAACATAACAAATTAACAAACACACTAAACAAACAAAACACTGATCAAACTGAAAATAATCAGGGGCAAGGCCCACAAACTAGGCAATATAACATACCATCATTAGATCCTCTCGCGTCAGAGGCGAACCCCGACTGTTACGCACGGTAACTACTATCGGTCACAACCAAATCATGGTTTACAATCAATTAAGACATTGACTTATGTTTACAACCTATACATTGCAACTGCGCAAGCATACAGTACCCCTTTATCATCAGAGAACATAATAACAGCATGCCAATAAGGCAATAACACAAAAAGAAAAGATTATCAAAAACACCCCTGTAACAAGCGCTTCCCAGTGCGAGCGTGCTCGCAACTCCATAAAAAGGTTCCACCTCCCATACCTCGGTTTGATCCCCGCTTATGATAACTTTATTTGTCAGTAAAATATTATATACTATTGTATTGTCAGAGCCCCCACAGATGTATGCGTTTGCTGCTTTCATGGGAGCCAGACCTCTCTCTATGGGAGCTCAGCTCCCACTGGCTCTCACCTAACCCGAACCCTGCTTATGGCTATTAAAAGGCAGATCATACAATTTTTAGGGATGACTACAGATACACGCTTCAGTGCTAAAGTATGCACCTGGGACCTTGCATCGCAAAGCGATGTGTTTCAGAGAAGTATTGCATTTTTTATTATTATTTAAAAAAAAAAAAGAATAATAATATTTTTTTCCCCATGGCCCTCCCCCTAACTCCGATTTTTTTTGCCATGGCCCTCCCCCCATCTCATTTTTTTTCATCATGCCCCCCCCCCCCCCCCTACAGTCCCTAAATGCACTAGTTAGCAAGTGAAACAAAATGATTTGGAACAGCATAGACCGAACTCTCACGCAGAAGCGAAGAAGCACTTTACACTGAATCAATGGAAACTCATTATTCAAAACTGAAAGTAAGATCTGAGATATCTGTGACTCGATGTAAAGTGCTTCGCGTTTGGTCTATGCTGTTCAGAATTCTTTCATTCCATGTGTAGCAAGATGGACCTCAGGTAATTAACCAAAATAATTATTTTAGTTTAGAAAAATCGGTAAATAATAATAATAATAATAATAATAATAATAAAGACCACAAAAAGTCATGTTCCAGTCTGATTTGAATCCCCCCCCCCCCCCCTTTGTTATTTTTAATAAA
This sequence comes from Sardinella longiceps, assembly GCA_027497455.2. Classification (NCBI taxonomy): domain Eukaryota; kingdom Metazoa; phylum Chordata; class Actinopteri; order Clupeiformes; family Clupeidae; genus Sardinella; species Sardinella longiceps. The sequence continues at coordinate 64,378 of JAODXP020008242.1, read as the reverse complement.
TTCCAGTCTAAAACATGCACTTAAGTTTCTGCCATTTATTTCTTGTAATTAGACAAAATATCATACTGCTTTTTTTCTGGCCTGTAGTAGGCCTATAACTCTCCGTATAATTGTCCGTTACCTCATAAACTAATAACTCTAATTCTTTGTTGCCCATAACTTCTGTTTGCGCCTCTGCTACTCCACGCAGGATCCACGATACTTATTTGCCAGATATCTTTTCAAATTGCAATTCTACATTGCACTTTGACAGTAACTGAATAATGAAATACAAAATGAATTGCTGTTTGAATTTTGAGACTGAAGTACCATGGCAAAATGGAATGCAATTCAATCGATGTTTATTCTATTTTTTAGCCAAAATTATTCAAATAGATTTGAGGATTGCATTGTCACTTTGCAGATTAAAATACATTTTGTTGTAGCCTATTGCAAATTGCAATATTAAATTGCATAATGATTTGGCAATCGCATAATGTTGTCTTTTTGAATAGCGTTTTACAGATTGCATCGTCATTTGCATTATGCAAAATATATGGGTCCGTGTACTTTTTCGTTCATTCATTATTCTATTTTGGAAGTCGCACAAGAAATGAATAAGGACTCGTTTATGGTGTTTTACGCTTGAATATCACTTATGAAATGGAAACAAGCGCCATGTTTTGATATTAGGAACTGAAAATGAAACGCTGAATCCTAGAAAAAAGAGAATAGCAATAAAGAAAAACATCCATCTGAATTGCGTCTTTGGTTTGTTAAGCACCCAGAATTCGGATGACTTGGAAGTAATTCTGGAAGTAGGTGGTGAAGTTTTTTGGTTTATTTGGAGGCAAATACCGACTTTGCAAGCATTGCTGCAACAGTATTCCGGAACGTTGCTACACTTCAAAAGATGTGATTGATCTGTGATGAGTGTGCGAATAAAATTTTGTGATGCTCACAACCTCGTGAGATGGTTGCATATAGCAAGCAAGCGCCACAAGCAAGTGCATGCAAGCGCCACCACAATATTGAGTAGGACAGAGGACGGGAAGGGTAGACCAACTGTGATTGAGAAAGGATTTTGACAGCTCTGATTATCAGCATCTTCCATCAGCTTCCCAGCTCATCTCCAGTCTTTACCTGTGTATGTAGTCTACATGGACACATGGCTTCCCAACAATAATGCCCCAAATATATCAAAGAGAAATGTGCATTAAACGTGCGTAAAACAGTGGTATGAAGAGCAAGTGCGCGCGCTTCAGCTCATTAGTGAACTTGCCAGCTAAAGAATAGCCTACACTATTATTTTTCTGTTATGTCTTTAGCTCCGGCTACGTCTGGAGCGTCTTTGCGTATGCCTCGTATGGTCGCCAGCTAACTTAGACCTTTTCTGATGTGACTTTGCAAACTTTCCTTCCGGGTAAACGGAAGGGTCAGTCAAATGAATTTCAATAAATGAATAAACAAATACATTGAAAAACGATCAAAAATGTTGTAATTTCTTATAATACTAATATGGTATGAGACAACACATGCAGAAAACCAAATACAGCAATTTCTGCGTGTATGGCTTTGTACAAGACAAGAAGTTGTACCCTTTTTCCAATTTCATCTTTCATTCCAAAATAGAATAATGAATGAACGAAAAAGTACACGGACCGGTCGGTCCTAGGCAGTTCATTTTTTGTAGTGCTTTTACTTTTGATTTGCACTCTTCCGGGATTTATGGAAAAGTTTAGGCTACAGGTAAGTAGCTACGTTTACACTAGGCTATCTACTCTTAATTCGAGTCTGTTTAAACTGTTGAAGTATGTCTTGTATAATTAAGCTTTCCAACAATTAATTTGTGGTTTTCAGAATTAACGTTAGGCTAAGTAGGCTTAAAACGTTGATCTCCATTATTAAAGTAGACTAAGCCTATGCACAGTAACAGTAAGCCACAAGTAGCCTATAAGCCTATGCACAGTAGTCTAGTCAACTCCATCGACAGGTAAAACTTGTGGGCAATTATGCCAATGGCTTGAATATGTGGCATAAGTTTCCAAATCACAAACAGCTATCTCTGCACTCCAATCATGACAGAGACCCTTGGAGCGGACGAAAAGTCAAGAAGATAGGCTAGCCAACTCTTTGGCCCGCAGGCAAAATCGAGTTGGCACTACACTACAATTATACCGGTTGTCTATTCTCTAATTTCCACTCGTCATCTTTAATCAATACTGTCTTTTCGTCTTTGATGGCCTCAGTAGTCTGTTTATTGGTTCCGCATTTTATTTTTTACTTTCACTTTTGTCTTAGACTACATCGAAAGGCTTTTTTTATTCTGGACAAAAACATTGTGAATCAAATGTAGGCTAGATGACTTTAGAATGGGCTAACAGCTTTAATCAAATGGACATGACGTTCGAATAGTCTAGGCTGTAGCCTAACATCGTTATTATTTCCAATAACCAGTAGGCAACCTCAATCTTATTAATTATAAGCCTACTGTTTCCATCGTCATGTGACGTTTCTGTTACCGTCCATGAAATGCTTATCGTTGCTGACATAAGCGCCTGCTGTATGTGGCGCACAATTTTTTTTCGTGCATATCATGACATCAGCCTATCGGCAACGCAAAGCTGTTACTCGTGTTAAAGATTTCGGTGACATTACATCAAAATTAATAGGCTACCGCTCCTTGTCCATGCCTCGAGTCTAGCCTGTCGAGTTCTATTCAAACATATGCCAATGCCAAACCACATTTCAAACAGAGGTCCTTCCGATTCCAAAAGTGAAATCTCTACATTTCTTTTATTGACTTCAAACTCCCTGTAGTTGTTCACAGACCATTTGTAATTTGGCTGAAACTTAACCCTCCTGCTATGGCCAACTCAGACAACAATGTGCTAAAGGTCTCATTTCAAAACCATCTAATAAACAGTGCACAAATAGCCTATCAAAAACGAAGAAAATATTTATATAATTTCAGCTAGTAATAACCAAGTTCAATTTGCTCAACCCAAGTTGAGATGTGTGCAAAAAAGATAGGGCTATAGGCAATTATATGAAAAAGTCAACCTCGCCATAGAAATAAAAGTCTCATCTACATGGATGTACAAAGTATTTTGGAAAAAAACTTGCAATAAAAAAATATTGCCTCAATATAAATAATCAGCTGAGCAAGTTTCGAGAGGATATCTATTTGTTACAATTTTTACCCTATTCACATAATGTAACCCTATGGAGGGGCTTGTAATGGGCATAAAGTGGCTGATAACACACACAAAATTGGCTACAATGCTATCAGTTATTTTGTTATTACTATTTCAATTGTTAAAGTTTAAAATTCACCATTCACACTTGTTTTGCATAATTTGTAATATTACTACGCTTGCAGAGGTTATGTGACATTTTGTTCATCAATAATGTATGCAAATGTAATGTCCATAACGCTGGAATTGCCCATATATTTTCTTAATATTAAAGATATGACATGCAAGTTGCCTACTGTATATAAACTTTTATCCATAATAAAATTATTGAAAATAGGTCTTCAATTCAACTGGAGGGTATGATAAGGGGGCGGGGCAAATTCTTAACATGGCCTATTATTCCTGACAAAAACGGTTACTTTTATCCCAACTCTTATTCCAAAACTTTTGTTGGATCACTCAAAACTGGCATCTAAACTCAATAAGTGAATTCCATCTGACACTGTAACAATTAGGCTAAGTATAAACACATATCACTATTTCAACTTATTGTGAAACATGCTTACATATCACATGAATGAGAAACTTTACAAATAAAGGCTATTCGTCCTTACTTTTGGGTCTTAAAAAAAGGGAAAAGGACTTTAGGCCTATCTACTGAAATAAATAGTGTAAGAATACAGAATAAGCCATTCATGCAAGAAGGGAAGACCGAGACAGGGAGAGCGTGTGTGTGTGTGTGTCTGGGCACCATGCATTTGTAACCCATCTGCGTTGTGTTTCTCTGTCAATAACGTGGGACCACGCTGTTCGTTTATTACAAGATATGGCACCTGACACAGACACTGGCACAACACAGTTGTAACTCCACTATCGGGTTGGGTGAAAACGCATTGTAGCCTGGCTAGCTGTCTCCATAAATCTGCATTTCTATTGATATAAAATGACTTCAAAATAACATGGGGGAAATACAGAACATGTACCTGGCACAAAACAGCAAGGCACAGTTGTAACTCCACTATCGAGTTGGGTGAAGACAGATTGTACAGGTATGCTAGTGTGGGAAAGATACAAAAAATAGCTTTTCTCACGTGCCTTTTTAGAAATTCAACAAAAATGCATTAAAACTGACATAAACAATAACACAAAGTATACTGGCAACATTTACAACAAGGCAGATGCAATATCTCTCAAATTTTGTTTACTTAGAATGCTCATTCAAGCATGAATAATGAATTGGCTCTAAGTGGTGTTTATATAGAACTTACCGCTGGCTCAATCTCCATAAATCTGAGAGAGCCAAGCAGTTCCACCTGAGATACCCTAGTATAGGGCAGTGGTCCCCAACTATTTTTCTTCAAGGGACGAATTTTGTCAAGCATGCCAAGCCGAAGGCCAAACCCTGAAAAACCATGCAAGAAAGGCGACTTCTTTAATGCACCTCAGTAAACTTCATACATAAAACTGCTTGTAGGCCTACTGTATGTGTGGTCTGTTAGCACGTTTGTAAGGGATAATGGCCGACAAGGTGACCGGTTCTACAGAAATAATGGAGAGGTGATATTTAGAACTCCGGCGACGCGCGAACCTCCACCGAGACATTATTTCTGTAGAATTGGTCACCTCGCTTATCTCCCGTTTGTACTTATCTCTTGTATAAGAAGCGTATAAAACATAATAGAAACATTTAAAAGAAGTTAACCTGTTTGGTTTGGGTATTTTCAGTTGAAAGTAGATCTACAAGGCTGCTTATTATGACCGCCGCTAGCGTAGCTGCCATATAGTGATTGTCAAAGTTATTTTCTTTTTTTTTCTCCCGTCATCTACTTCCTGAACGATTCACCGTAACACCGGGGCACATGAAACTTGGTGGGCATGTAGCCCCAGGAGACTTTTAAGGAAAAATTCTGTTTGGTCCCCGGGGGTCACTCCATCTTTGCATCCAGGAGCGGTTTCTGGCATGGGCGATATGGGCGGTCGCCCAGGGCGGCATCGTCGTGAGGGCGGCATCACGGGCACTCCGAAGTTTTTTTTAAATTATTATTGCGCACGCGAGCGCCGAAAATTACAATCGCGAGTGATTGCGTGATTTTGCTTCATTGTCTTTCGTAAGCTTTGTTACTGGTATTGTAGAGTAGAATTGTGTTTTTAACTTGAGATATGCAATGGCCTTACTCTGACCACGTAGCTACCATGCTATTTCCATAAGCAGTGTCTTAGCCCAACTCCACAAAGTCCACTTGAAACGTTGTTTAAAAATAAAAAGATCTCCGGTTTATTTTCCTTGTTTCAGAAGTTACAAAAATCAAAATAAGATGACTAATACACTTGTTCTAAGTTAGCATATTGGCAGCAGTAGCCAGCCAGTCAGGTAAGAAAACCGTATGCTTCCACAGCTCTCAAGCTCCAAATCAATTAAGAATATTCAAAACTCAACGTACAGTTGTAGCTGGCGTAAACCTGCTCTTAAAGCGGCAGTACCTAATTTACCAAAGGTAACATAAATCACATCACACATGAATTCTAGTATGTTTTTAACATTTTAAACTATCACATTAACCTATAAATAAATTATTTATCTTTTTAACTAACCATATTAATCACATTAATTACCAAACACTATGAATTGTACTTTGGCCTCTACATACCCGGCCCCTAATTGCTTTCAAACTAGAAACAATTACAAACCAATGTAGCAAACATAATGCTTCTGAGTAAAACTCAAATCAGTAACAGTCCTCACACTGCTTCTTGAAGCAAGCAGAGTTTTGTTATCGGCCGCTCAAGTTCGTTTGTCTTCGTCTTGACGCGAACCTTGCGGACCATTCCATGCTCATCCTCCATAGTCTTGACTATTCTGCCCATCAGCCATGATCCTCTGGGTGCTGACTCGTCGACAATCAAGACTACGTCTCCTGGAAGGAAGTTCCGTGATGGGTGGTTCCATTTCTGTCTCTGCTGGAGTTGAGGCAGGTACTCCTTGACCCAGCGTCTCCAGAATAGATCACTCATATACTGAACTTGCCTCCATCTTTTCCGTGTGTAACAATCATCCCTCTGGAAGAGCCCTGGGGGTAAGTTGGGGTTAGTCTTGAGTAGCAGCAAGTGCTGTGGGGTCAGGGCTTCCAGATCATTCACGTCGTTGGAAGGCATGGTGATAGGCCTACTATTCAGAATGGCCTCGCATTCACAGAAGAACGTCTGTAGACTTTCCTCGTCCAAGCTTTGCTCTCTCAGCGTGGCACCCATGATCTTTCTGATGGAGCGGATGATTCTCTCCCACACCCCTCCGTGGTGGGATCCAGATGGTGGATTGAACATCCATTTGATGTCACGTTGGAGCAAGCTGTTCTCAATCTGTGAGACATTCCACTCATTTATGGCCTTTTTCAGCTCGCGATCAGCTCCGACAAAATTGGTCCCATTATCGGATCGCATTTCCTTCACTTGACCTCTTCTTGCAATAAAGCGTCGCAGAGCGTGAATAAAGGAGTCAGTCTCCAAAGACGTTGCCATTTCTATGTGCACAGCACGACAAGAGAGGCATGTAAATATCACACCGTACCTCTTTATTGATGACCTTCCACGCTTCACGTTGAATGGCCCGAACAAATCCACTCCTGTTCTGGTGAAGGGTGGTTCGTCTGGCACAAGTCTGTTTCGTGGTAAGTCCGCCATCATTTGTGCGCCTGATGCACCGTGTTGCCTTCTACAGACAGTACACCGGGACAGCATTCTTCTGATCGAAGAAGGTGCGTCGATAATCCAAAACTTTTGACGTATGTGAGACAAAACATGATTTCGTCCACTGTGTCCTAAGCGCTCATGTGCATCCTGCAGAATCAGATCAGCCACATGATGGCCTTTAGGTAGGATCATCGGGTGCTTGGCTTCTGCTGGCATGGATGCTCGACTGAGCCTTCCTCCAACACGAAGGACACCGTCTTCCAGTTGTGGATTCAGTCTGAAGATACGACTGCTCTTTTTGATGGAATCCTTTCTCTGAAGAGCGGAAATTTCCTCTTGGAAGCTCCTTTGCTGACAGTGCCGGATGATATCCAGCTCAGCTTGTCGCAGTTCGTCCACAGACAGATAAGTCTGTTTGAGACTCTTCTTGTAGCTTAGCATCTCCTTGTTCACCTGTTGTTGGTCACTATACAGTCTGTTAATCTCTTTTCTCTTCCTTAACAGGTTTAGAAGGGTTCCCTTGATGCGTGTGAGCCATGCTACCGCCTTCTTGAGATGTACCCATGAAGAGTAGTATTGGATCAGTTGTTGCATTGAATCCATACTTTCTTCTACATTGGTAGCATTGACCAGTACGCCTTTCTTGATTTCAGGATCTTCTGCTGAAAGCTCCTCCAGATGATTACATGCGTCTGGCCATTCCTTCTCTGGCTTGCTTAGAAAGACAGGCCCAGCGATCCAGGTTTCGTTCTTCATGAAGGCGCTCACCTTTTGCCCCCTGGAGGCGTAATCAGCTGGATTCAACTGTGTGTTGATATAGCTCCATTGGTCAACTCTTGATGCTTGTAGGATTGTGGCAATCCTGTTCGCCACGAATGTCTTAAATCTGATGTTTTCGTTTGCTATGTACTTGAGCACAGCAGTGCTGTCCGTCCAAAACTTAGAATCTGACAGTGACAGCTGTAGTTCTTTTTTCAGCATGACGTCTACCTTCACTGCTAAGGCAGCCGCTGTCAGCTCCAGTCGAGGGATAGTCATGGGCTTGAGAGGGGCGACCCTTGCCTTTCCCAAGACGAATGAGCAGCATATTTGGTTTCTGCTGTTTTCCTGGACCAGGTAAGTGACAGTACCATAGCCTGCTTCGCTCGCGTCACAAAAGTGATGCAGGCGAGCCTGCTCTGCCTCTCCAAACTCTGGTGGCTTGAAACACCGATCCACTCCAAAGTCAGTGAGCTGTTGGAGCTCTCCTATCCACTTTGACCACTGTTGAGCAAGATGTTCTGGCACAGCATCATCCCAGCCTGTTCTTAGTCTACACAGCTCCTGCAGGATGTTTCTGGCGGGAAGTATCACCGGTGACAACATCCCCAGTGGGTCGTAGACTGAACTCATAGTCGACAGGATTCCTCTTCTGGTTAAAGGCTTCTGTTGGATGTTCACTTGAAACCTAAACTGATCTGACCGGATGCACCACTGTACCCCTAAGGCTCTCTTGATGGCGAGTGAATCCTGGTCAAGATCAAGATCCTTGATTTCTGTGGCTCGTTCATCTTGTGGAATGCTTAACAAGACGTTTCGGTTGTTAGTCGTCCATTTTGTCAGTCGAAAGCCTCCGGTTTGACAGATGGCCTTCAGGTCGTGGAATAGCTTGACTGCTTCTTGTTCAGACGCAACTGATCGCAAACAGTCGTCAACATAAAAATTATTTAAGACTGTATCCACCACTGTTGCATCAAACCTGTTCCTGTTGTCTTCGGCACACCTTCTCAACGCATAGCTAGCGCAGCTAGGCGAGGAGGTGGCGCCAAACAAGTGTACCTCCATTCTGTACTCTTGCAGCTCCTTGTGAAACGTCACCGTCCGGCCACCACAAGAACCTGAGAAGGTCGGCGTCGTCTGGTGGGACTTTCACCTGGTGGAACATTGATTCCACGTCTGCCATGACTGCGATCGGCTCTTGACGGAATCTTGTCAACACACCTACCAGGTTGCTTGTCATGTCAGGTCCCTGTAGCAATTGCTCGTTAAGTGAGGTCCCTTGGTATGATGCGCCACAGTCGAATACCACCCGTATTTTCTTCTTTTTAGGGTGATAGACGCCGTGGTGCGGGATAAACCACACTTTTCCATCACTTCGGTTTAGCTCTTCCTCTGGGACTCTAACAGCGTAGCCCTTGTTGATCACATCATTCATGAAGCTGATGTAGTCCTCCCTGAATGACTGATCTCTCAGAAGCTTCTTCTTGATGTTGAGCGCTCGCTGTTCTGTCACTGCTCTGTTGTTGGGCATTCTCACATCTTTGTTCTTCAACGGCAATCCAATAGAGTAGTGACCATTGACCAGCTTCGCTGACTCTGTGACTCTGTGCATGAAAAGTTGATCTTCTTTCGACATTTCCAACTGCTCTCCTTGAGCGTTCTCCGGAAAATCAAACTTGAATTGCTGAGTCCACAATTCTTCGAGTCTAGCCACCGAGATCCGATTCGTCTGGATCTGCTGATATCCATTCTTGGTCCAGCTTCTGATGTTCTCACGCAGCGGTCCATTTACTGTCCATCCTAAAGCTGTGCGTACTGCATACGGACCATCCTTGACGCTGCGGATTACTTCTTCTGGCTCCAATGCTTTGGCAGCATCTGTCCCAATCAGAAGACCAATATCTGCGTTGATAGACGGAATTCGGACACCTCTTAGATGTGGCCACCTATCCACGTCTTCTTGTGTTGGAATGTTCTCTTTACTCGCAGGGATAGTCTTCTGTGCGAAAACCCCAGTGAGCTCAATAAAGTCATCACCTTCTAGGCTACTCACTTCTAGGTCTGGTACAGCTTTGCATGAGACTGTCTTTTGGTCTCCCATAGTGGTGAGTAAGATGTTCACATTTTTTCCTTGTAGGTGAAGGTCGTTTGCCAGCTTGTTCGTGCAGAAAGAGGCGTTACTCCCAGGATCCAGGAACGCATAGCAGGTAAGTATCTTGTTGCCTTTCTTTGCCTTTACTCTCACAGGAACGATAGCGAGGACACTACCTACACCCCCGGCCCCAGTCTGCGAGCTTGCATCTCCTGCATCAACAAATCCACTGACAACGGTTTGCTCTTCTTTTGGAGACTCCTCTTTCGTCTCCGCCTTTAAAGCTTCTTCCTTCGGTGAGTCTTTAGGTTTTTGCTTTAGGTGTAACAGCGTAGGATGTTCCGCTGCACATATCTGACAGCTCTTCTTTTCTTTACAGTCATTACTCATGTGTCCACCTATTAGACAACTGAAGCAAAGTCCTTTGCTCTTGAGAAACTCAATCTTTTCCTTGTGCAGCAACCTTTGTAGTTTTCTACACTGTTCCATTGTATGATCTCCCTGACAGAAGATGCATGGTTTTACGAAGGCCTTGTCCTTTGTTACCTTTTCCTGTGCTTTCTTGGTTCCAGCACTAGCAGCGCTTTTATCTGTTTTCTGAGCGGTCACCTCAGTGGCCAATGTTGTGACATTTTTCTTTCCACTTGGTTTTTCTTGGCGTTTTGTTTGGCCAGAAATTTCTCCAAACACAGGGTGAGATGCCATCTCGGACTGCGTGTTCACGAATGCCACTACAGTCTTTGAACCTCGTCCTACGATCTTGCCTTTTCTGAATGTCTATGGCGACACTCCTGAATCTCTCTCTCAGTCTGTATGGGAGCTTAGCGATGATCGTGCGCATGTTAGCAGCATTTTCCATCTCCTCTAAGTACTCCAGATCCGCCATTGCGTTATTGCAGTTTGTTAGAAAGAGAGCATATGATTCAAGTGCCTTGGCATCATCTGCTTTAACAGTGGGCCAGTTTAAAGCTTTGTCCAGGTATGCCATGGATATCTTGTATTTATCACCAAAACGCTCCTTTAACAGTCTCTTGGCTTCGGGGTAGCCCTGATCCGGATCCATGTGAAAGCAACTGCGCACCAAGTCATTAGGCGGTCCTTGCGTGTGCTGTTCTAAATAGTAAAGCCTATCTTTGCTATTTTCAGTCTTGCTCTCCACACGGTGTTCAAAGGCTCTTATGAAGAGACGGTATTCTAAGGGATCTCCCTTGAAGACAGGAATGTTCGGTGATGGCAAAGTAGAGAGTCTGTGTTGCTTCACTAGGCATTCAGTGATGTCATTTTGACGTTGCATGACTGTAACCAGGTTCTCTGTATTCACAGAATTGTCTAAGTTGGCAGAAGCTTGTACAGCATTTGCACCTCTTCCATTAGTGTGGCTATGCTGAGTGCCACTACTGGCTACACCACTGTGGCTAACATCATGCTTCTTCAGAGTAGACGTTAGAACATTCACTCTACTGCCTTTAGTTCTGCTTGACACATCCTCACATTCATATTTCTGTAGCACAGCTAACTGAGCATCATTAGCTGCAAGCCCTGCTTGAATCTCAAACTCCTCCTTTTCTGCCTTAAGCTTTAGCTCATGCTCTTCCAAAGTCCTCTTTTTTGTTAGTGTAGCTGATTTAGCTAACAGAGCTGCTCTCGCTAATTCCACCTTTAATCGTTCTGCACGAGTAGACGTTGTTGAAGAAGAGACCGATTTTGATTTACTTTTCTTCCTCGATGTGACAGACACGCTATCATCAGGACTAATTTCTTCATTAACTTTGTTAGCCTCCTCTTGGCGCAAAGCTACATCCTGAATCCATGTATTCACTGCACTCACAAAGGCTATGTGCTCACTATTTCTTGGTGTGAACCAATCCCTTTGATCTGTGTTCATATTCTCTGCACAATCAATTTGACAGAATAAATCCTTCACATGTTCATTCACTTCACTGAAATCCTTTATCAATGTTTCATATTTAGGCAACAATTCCTTTCCAATCATTTCCACATTTGCATCATCATCCATTAAATTATGCATTTCGTTTCTTCTCTCACTCAGTTGTCCTAATATGGCTCTTCTAGATTTTATCTTAGTTTCCAGATTGAATTCCAATGCCTTTACTGTTGGCTTAGGAGTTCGTTTTTCAGTTTCCTCAATTTCCTCATTTTCAGTTTGTCTTACCTCTTCTGTTTCTTTCTCCATCGTGCTGCGTGATGATCCGTCGTTTAGTTTAACGAGTTCCACTTGTGACCGTCACGTAGCAGCAAAACCAAACCTCGTTGGAATCGTTAGCTATCCACCTGTTAGCTACTCACAAGCCACGTTGCGTCGGGTTGCTTAATTGAAGCTCGTTGAATGTTCGTCGTCGTTTGTGTTCCACTTCACAATCCTCTCCACAGGGATGTCTTGTCCAATGTCAAGCAGGTTTTCTTACTAATGTAGAGTAGAATTGTGTTTTTAACTTGAGATATGCAATGGCCTTACTCTGACCACGTAGCTACCATGCTATTTCCATAAGCAGTGTCTTAGCCCAACTCCACAAAGTCCACTTGAAACGTTGTTTAAAAATAAAAAGATCTCCGGTTTATTTTCCTTGTTTCAGAAGTTACAAAAATCAAAATAAGATGACTAATACACTTGTTCTAAGTTAGCATATTGGCAGCAGTAGCCAGCCAGTCAGGTAAGAAAACCGTATGCTTCCACAGCTCTCAAGCTCCAAATCAATTAAGAATATTCAAAACTCAACGTACAGTTGTAGCTGGCGTAAACCTGCTCTTAAAGCGGCAGTACCTAATTTACCAAAGGTAACATAAATCACATCACACATGAATTCTAGTATGTTTTTAACATTTTAAACTATCACATTAACCTATAAATAAATTAAAATACTTAGTTAAAAAGAGTAATAATCACATTAATTACCAAACACTATGAATTGTACTTTGGCCTCTACAGGTATATCTGCGCCTACAATAGAAGTGTTTGGTATCAAATTAAAGTAGACATAAAAAGGCTCCAGGAATGGACGGTCTTCCGATAGAATTTTATAGCACATTCTGGAGTAAAATCAAAGGCTTATTTACAGAGGTGGTAAATCTAGCTCAACGATCAAATACATTACCCCACACCATGTATCAAGCAATTATTTCCGTCATCCCCAAGCCAGGAAAAGCCAGTGAAAAACCATCTGATTACAGGCCAATAAGCTTATTAAACTGCGACAAAAAAATTATAACAAAGGTTTTAAACGATCGATTGATACAGATACTACCGAGTATAATTCACCCTGATCAGGCCGGTTTTGTACAAGGCAGGAATTTAAGAACGAACACTCGAACCTGTATAACACTAATACAGTATGCGAAGAAGTTTAACAAAGACCTGACAATAATGGCTGTAGATGCAGAGAAAGCCTTTGATAGACTTGAATGGCTTTATTTGTTTAAAGTGTTAGAAGTATTTGATTTTCCGCCTAGATTTATAAACTTGATTAAGCTAATTTATAAATCTCCTGAAGCATATGTGTACACAAACGGCGTAATGTCAAAACCCTTTCCTTTACATAGGGGCACCGCGCAAGGATGTCCATTATCCCCCTCATTGTTCACTCTAGCCATAGAGCCGCTAGCCCAAAAATCCGGGAAACAGAAGAAATTCAAGGAAGTAAAAATTATAAGTTAAGTCTGTTTGCAGACGACTTATTACTGTACCTAAGCAATGTCGCAACATCCATCCCCAGTATAATGACAATAATCAGAGATTTCTCTATGATATCTGGTTATAAAATGAATATTGGGAAAACTGAACTGATGGTGATGGATAGGAGTAAAATTAATATGGAAAATTTAAGTCAATTTAAAATACAGACAAAATACATCAAATATTTAGGATGCTGTATCAGTGCAGATAAGACTCTACTTTATAAAGATAATATGCTACCTTTACTGAAAGAATTTAAGGAAGATGTAAAAAGATGGCATAACTTGAAAATAAACCTGATAGGTAGGATAAATCTGTTCAAAATGGTATGGCTTCCTAGATTGGTTTTTAAGTTCCAAACTATACCTTTAATACCACCTAAGCACTTCTTTAAAGAAATGAATACCTTCTTGTCATCATTTATCTGGGGCAATAAAGTCAGTAGGCTAAAAAGAAAACTCTTGTTTTTTCCTCGAGAGGAAGGAGGGTTAAACCTTCCTAACTTGGAACTCTACCACCTAGCGGCGCAAGCTTTCTATATTGACCGGATTATAAATAACACTAATGAAGAAGCATGGATAGATATCGAGAACGAACAGTTACAATGTAATAGTTTGTTGGTCGCTCTGTTTTCAAAGGAAAAGGTTAAATCAACAAATTTTGTTATTAACAGCACTTTAAACGCTTGGAAAAAAATTAAGAGATATCTCGGACAAGAAATAGGAATCCCTGGGAACATACCAATATGGAAGAACACTTCAATAAAAATTCAGAAGTCACAATTGTATTGGGATACATGGAGAGAAGGAGGAGTTCAAAAATTATCAGATATTGTAAGCAACAATTCAGTTATCCCTTTTCAAGAGTTGCAAGTTAAATATGATCTAAGAGACACAGAAGTTTTTAGATATATTCAAATTAAAAACTGGATAAATAAGCTGTGTTTAGTCAATATGGCATCTTCGGAAATCAGTAAGATATTTTGCCAGAAAGACGTAAAGAGGAGTCTGACTGGTTGCTTATATACAACTCTGTTGAAATCAGAAAACAGTGACGAATTATTACAAAATACTTATAAACAGTGGTCAATAGATTTGGGGTTAGAGGCAAAAGAAAAATGGAAGGAATGCTTGGACCTTACATACAAGATTACCTGCAATGAAAACCTGCGACTAATCCAATTTAAGATAATGACTAGAATATATTACAGCAGAGATAAAATCCACAAATTCGATGCCAGACAATCAGACAGGTGCATAAAATGCCATCAAAGTGAAGATTCACTTATGCACTCCTTTTGGGACTGTGCAAAAATTAATAGGGTCTGGAAAGACATTGAGCAGTGGTTATCATTAAAAATAACAAAGAAAACACCTTTCACACCTAAGTTATGCATTTTTCAAGAAATTGAGGGAGTACGATACCCAGCTGGCTGGCAAATTTTGTTTTCCTCTTTAATTTTTAAAAAATGAATCCTCAAATATTGGAAAAATAAAGAAGCTCCCTCAGTCCAAGAGTGGAAATCTTTAATGAAGTACTATTTACACATTGAAAATGGATTATCAGATGATTTAAATAAAAGGAAACAATTTGATAAACTATGGAAGGATATTTATGATGCCCTATAATCTATCAGTTAGGAGTTACAAAAAAACAAACAAACAAACAAACAAACAAACAAAAAAAAACTTAAGAAACCCAAGCTTAGTTTATTTATTTATTTGTGTGTGTGTGGGTGCGTGTGCGTGTGTGTGACTTGTGTGTGACTCGTGTGTGTGACTTGTGTGGGGGTGAAATGAGGGAGGGGAGGGGGAGGGATAAGAGGGAGGGGGTGGGAGGGGGTTGGGGGGTTTGTGTGTTTGTGTCAATTGTTAGAGGGAAATTAACTTGAAATGATTTGCTTTGTATGTTTACCATATTTATGATAAATTTGTTTATCTCTTTATAAATTTTGGTTATGAATATGTGGATTTCGATGTCAGTTGTATTTCCCTCTTTGCTAAATAAAAAATAATTATTAATAAAAAAAAAAAAAAATTAAAGTAGACATCCAGGGGCATGCATTGGTGCAACTTAGCTGCTGGAGTTCCATCTAATAACCAAGAGCTCAAAAAATAAAACTAAACCAAAACAATCACTGCACATTATGATATAGACCTCTAATTTGAACAGAAGAGTTTTCTATCACCCATTTGCAGAAAATGAACACCCCAAATCCCTTAAGGTTTGCCTGCTTTCTGACTTCAGTGCTGAAGTCTCACAAGAAAGGGGAGGGGTTTGGGGTTCAGATCTTCTCCTTTGCCTTAGAAGCTAGACATGCATATAGTAGAGTAACTAATAGCTACCATAAGTACCATAAGAGAAAAATAGAAAAATAAATGAATAATGAAAATTAGCAGCAATGGCTATATAACTTTGTTTTATTATTTTTACCATGAAAATATGATGAGGTGTGCTGCATCATTTTTATTATATTTTATAATAATAATGATTATTGTTATTATTATGTTTTTTTTTTTTTTTGGGGGGGGGGGGGGGCAGATAAGGTGTTCGCCCAGGGCACCAAAGAGGGTATCTGATTCAGATGGTGCAGCAGGCCACTAATTTAGTTCTTGCAGGCCCAATCTGACCCACGGCCAGCCATTTGGGGACCACTGCCCTAGGGGTCAGTATTTAACAACAATTATGGGAGAAATTCTCCCCTTTTCAGCTGAGCACTTTTTCAACGCATTTCTACTACACACTTTTGAGATCCGCGTGGTTAAGGCGGTGTTAAGAAAGAGGTGGGCTTTATGTAAAATTGGACGAGACTGATCAACTGCGTCATTAACTTGGGTTGTCATGAAATTAAGGAATGTGGACTTTCTCATCTACCTTCCGAATGCTATTCAGTCCAGGATGAGGATAAATCAGCCTTTAATAGGCTATTGACAATATTTTCTATTGTCAATAGCCCCGGAGAATTCGCCCTATATGCAAAGGACTAGTGCAAGTGGAATCAAACTGAATCTAAACTGTTACATGTAACTGCAAAAATCGTTTGTGTACACACCAAACCAAAATACAGACCACTCAGTTGCGTGGATGTTCTGCGCTTGCGTGAGATGCAAGTCTCCTAAACATCGATTAACTTTACTTTGGCTGTTGTTGGGGCAAACAGTGAACAGTGAAGGGATAGAGCTGTTATGGATAGTTCAATAGCCTACTTTTCATGTCTTACAAATTTGAGCAGTATGCTTAAAGTTCACCAGTGTTTGCCATCATTATGTAGTAGTGTATATTCTTGCAGTTCATTTTTGGAGAAAATAAACTTCATTTTCAGGTCAAGGCAACCATTTAGTTGTTAACAAGCTAATGCTAATAGACCAGCTAACCCCACTTTGAGAAGTGGTATTTCATACCCCCTGGATATGCACAGAGTAAAATAAAGTTTGTGACGTGTATGTACAATAAGTGTAAATGACATCATTTCAAGCCCAGCAGTGTAAGTGTTAGAATTCCTTTTAGGAGAACTTCCATTTCAAGTTACTTCATCTCAGCCTAAGCCTTTTTGTAGTGAGCTAAAGCTAGCAAGCTAATTACTGTAAATTTGAAAAGAGGCATTTCACAGAATTACAAAAAACTATAGATAACACACTGACATGAGTTTCAGTGGACAGAGCAAAAGTTAGACTGCAACAATCTATTAGTTTAAGTGAAGCTCAAAAACATTCAGCTCCTAACCAAGTAACATTTTTTGGTTCCGGGAAGGTTTTCTGTCGGGTATGGGAACGTTCCCTGAAAGTAGCTTTGGTTGTCTGAAGGGACAACAGGAAAGTTTTTTAAACGGAACTAGAACGTTAGCTGCTGGTTTGCATTTCTGGTTAGCCGACCATTCCCGCAACGTTATCCTAACGTGACATTTTGTTAGGAAAATATAAAAGATAAACACACTAAATATGAACGCTTCAAGCTGGAATCAAACCCCGGTCTCCCGAGCTGCATGCAGGTGCATTACCGCTGCACCACGACGTCATTTAATTTGCAAAGAAAAAAAAAAAAAGTTAGCTCTGATAGGCCTACATCCCTGATTGCGAGTCATGAAATTAATCATATGCAGTCAAAATCAAGTTGTTTAATGATAATTTACACATAGTATCTATCTGATTGTAATTTAAATACATTATAAAAAAATAACCACGAGGGAACGTTTTCGGACGGTCACAAAGTTACCACGTTGTAACGTTAGAGTTTTAACGTTCTCCGAACCAAACAGGATAACGTTATTAAAATTACCATAAGAGAACCATGAAGGAACGTCAGTTAAGGCTCCCATAACGTTCCGTGTTTGCTGGGTAGCACCTACTGGAGGCTACAGAAAATTTCTCTAATAATTGCTAAATATACCTTTTGGACCAGCGCATCAGAAGTCTAGATTCTTTACAGGAGAACTCACTAGTAAAGTAACATTAGACCATGATAAAATCCATGTAATGTAGTGAACAAAGGCAGTGAGTCTGAGGACCCTACGTTGGATTGCAATTTGCTTCCGATGGAAATAAATCCATAAGAGCACTGAATTTTGTCAGCATGCATCACAGCAAACATTAATATCAATCTCTATTCAGTTTGCTATTTTATTTACAGTTTAAAACAAACTTTTTAGAACGTTACACAAAATTGCAGCAAATATTCGCTTATGTTAGATGAATCTGAACGCAGGCCAGCTGTTTGCTCTGGACATGGCAAAGAACATGGTCATTGACTTCAGGCCCAACCCCTCCCCTTCTCTGACCACTACCATCAAAGGTCAGGCTGTAGATGTGGTTGATTCTTACAAGTACCTGGGAAGTTTGATTGCCAACAAGCTGAATTTCAACCCAAATACAGAACACATCTGTAAAAAAAAGTCAGCAACGCCTCTTCTGCCTACGCAAGTTGGCAAAGTTCAATGCTGATAAGTCCATCATGACGTTGATTTAAAAGTCCTACATAAATCTGTATTATCATTCTCAATGATTTGTTGGTTTAATAACCTCAGCCTGAAAAAAAACGACACTTGCCAAAATTGTGAAAGTCAGCAGCAAAATCATAGGCTCCCAGCAGTGTAGCCTTACAAACCTCTACAGGAAATGCACCCTGAGAAAAGCTAATGCTATTCTTTCAGCTACTTCCCTCTGGCACACTTTTCAGACTCCCTCTGGTAAAAACTAATAGGTTCAGATTCTCATTTGTCCCTAGTGCCATTTCATTGCTAAACTCAGATCTTCTACCCCTACATACTTGAGTGTTTTTTGATGATTCTGAGGTATTTTAAGAAGTGTATTTATTATTGTTATGCTCTTGTACACATGGCAATGTATCTGCTTGCACACTGCACTTTATGGCTGTTTGTTTGTCTTGTCTTGTGTTGTATTGATGTCTTGCTGCACAACCAATTGCCTTTAGAGGACAATAAAGTTGAAGTTGAGTTGAGTTATACTGTAGTTATGGTAAAGCAAGCATGCTTATTATGAGGCTAATCAGTACCAATCTACACAGCCTAGAGGAGCAGCACAAAGCCAAATAGCTAATGATGTCAAAATGTTGGAGCAGAGGGACCCCTATTGTCAACACGTCACACCTAGCACCAGGGCCGGCAACTCTCACGCGATGAGCATGTGACACTCTCTTCACTGTTTACACACGCTGACACCCCATATGAAAAAGATTTATATGAAACTTACATTTTTCCTACATGTTGTATAAGAATCTTATATGTATTTTATAGGGGACTAAAAGAAGATACAAAATCCATATAAAATCCATATACTGTGAAACTTCATTGTACAATGTTTTTGTTATGTTGTATAAGAATCTTATATGGGCTTTATAGGGGACTCAGGCCACATGCAAAATCCATATAAAATCCATATAATGTGAAACTTACACAACTTTGCACCATGTAAGAATTGTATATGACACGTCCCATTTATATCAAGATTGATATAAACTTTACAATGTTTTAGGCCTATACAGTATGTATAAGAATCTCAGGCTGTGTAGGGCAGTCAAACCACATGCAAAATGCATTTGCAATATTTCTATATGTTTATATTTTATGTGATTCACACATTGGTGAAATTAAAGGAATACTTTAACTTTTTATGAAAATTGGTCAGTCATCCTCTTCCCTGAATGTGGGTAAAATCATTTTGGTTGCTATCTGGCTACTTTACATTCCAGCACCTATGCTAATATTCCTTTAATTTCACCAATGTGTGAATCACATAAAACATAGAACATTGTAAAGTTTAAATAAAACTTTTCCATATGAGAAATTATAAGCTTCATATATGCAATGTATTTTCATTTGGTTTGGCAGTCGTACAAACCCCATCTGAGTTTCTTATACAACATATAAACCCATTGTCAAGTTTATATATATCAACTTTCACATTATATGCATTTTATACAGATTTTGTATGACCTTTGAGTCCCCTATAAAATACATAAGATTCTTATAAGGATATCAATAGGATATTGACATCATATATTAGACCACTGACTATTCACAAATTCACATATTTAAAACATAGTTGCTGTGGCTCAGTGGCTAGAGCACCAGACCATTACCCTGGGGACCCGGGTTCGATTCCGACCCGAGGTCATTTCCTGAACCCACCCCATCTCTCTCTCTCCCACTTGTGTCCTGTCTCTACACTGTCCTATCTAAGAAAAAGCCCAAATAATATCTTAAAAAAAAAACATATGTGTTTGATCTCATGTTCTTTATACATGGGAATGCCATGGTAGGTGTTGTTGCCAAGTTTTGTGTCAGACAACTGTGGTCTAGTGGTTATGTTGTAAGACTTGTAACTATAAGGTTGACAGTTCGATTCCCGTCCAATGTGTCATCTAAACTATCAGTAGGCCTACTCTCCAGCATACGGCCCACTATACTAGGTCAGTATAGGTAACTTCACTGTCTGCGGTGTCTCATCAATTCCATGTGGGTTTATTGTATTCTTATCAAAATACAAAGCCTGCATATTTTTATATAAATTTAATGTATGTTACATGTATGTTTCATACACAAACCTATATAGGTAATTTGTGTGTCTCATATACTGAAACTTAATGTTCCTTATAATTTACGTATTCAAATCATATATATTGTGCGCTTCATTCATATATGACTTAAATGAGAAACGGGCCACTTTTGTAGTATGTGCCATATAAGATTTGGATAGTAATATATGTTTCTGGCAGGAAAGGTTTTTATATGTTTTTTATATGACACTTCTTATAAGTTTCATAGAAATCTTTTTCATATGGGACGCCATACTCCCATCTTTACACACATCAATTTTTAGGCTGGACTCCACTTTCAGCAGCTGAGGTAGAGCGCAGAGGAGTGCAAAGGCGTTGTCATACACCAGCCACTGTCGATCACCTGCTTGGACTCACTTAGTTGCTGTCTGTGCAACATGTCATTTAATAGGCTACTATTAGCTTGTCACCTGGCAAACGTTTTTAAACTTTCTCTGCTTCAATAGAGCAATCCCAAAATTCCAATGTTAGAATTAAGAGCGACTACGCCTCTGCTGCGTCTATTTGAGTGACTCTACAGTCCATGTAAAATAGCTTGCCATTCTTCTTTTTAAATTGCTGGTACTTCCATACTAAGCTGGAATCAGAGATTCATTCCCGATATGGAGAACTGAAAGGACCTCCGTTGGTCCGTCCAAACAGTAGGCGCCTACCCGCTCATTTGCGCTAGTGTAATAAAAGTTTACCTCCATACAGTGGTTAAAGTGGGATTGGGCAGGAGGGGGGACTCTCATATTCAAACAAAGAAAAATGTATAGAAGAAGAATGGGATGATATTAATTTATCTAAGGTGCCGGAACTGCGTACCCCCTCGTTCCCCCCTTTAACCCCTGCCTCCGCACATTTAGTCCAGAGATGCATCGCGCATAAATGGCAGTAAACGTAGGCAGTAAGATTAACAACATTACTGGAAAAAAAATCTGTGAATGTAGGCTACAATAATTCACAATTGCCTTCATTCTGCAAGATGTTTAGGCATAAGAGATGAGACTACATGGTTCATCTGATATGAGGTCCACTTTTTCCCCTCCATTACTAATACTTAGATTGACAAAATCAAATGCTCTTCTAAACTGCTATCTACATTTGTGGGAAGAAATATTTTCCCTTTAGGACTGTTCCAGGGCTCTCAAGTTTTCAACTCAGCTTGGAGTGACATTTCTCATTTCCAAATTGAATGCATGCTGTTTCTAGTGCCTTTTTATCTCTGGAAATTAATGGTATTATAAACAGAGAACTTTTTCTCTTTCGCTAGCCTATTATTTTGCACATAACTGTACGTGTTTACCTCATGATACAAATCATACCAAATAAAAAACAAACCATCTATGGTCCATGATCATTTTCAAAATAAAACCTATACATTGTATGTTTAATTATAACTTATTTTATTGGAATTGTTTAGGCTACCAACTAGGGGTGGAACGGTACAAAAAAACTCACGGTTCGGTACGTACCTCTGTACGGACCCCACGGTTCGGTACGTTTTCGGTACAGTGCAGAGAAAAAAACATGACCAAAAGGCTATCCTCAAAGGCAGCTTTTTATTATTTAAATTCCCAGCTGAGATAGCCGCAACTTTCTGTTTAACAAGTGAACAAGCACCACATTGTCAAACAGCAATTATAGTATAATACAATAATAATTTATTATAATAATTTTTTTTTTTTGAACCAATCACCTGGATTCAACCATTATTATTATTGTATTATACTATAATTACTATTATTATTATTATTAACAGATGGGGTTTGACAAGGCATTGCAATGACTGTTTATCTACCTGCAATACTAAAAAACGCCTGCAGGTGGTCGTGTCAATATTGCAATGTAATACTATTGCCCATCCACATACAGTATTTGTGATCAGATTGAAAAAATATTACACACTGACTATAAATGGTATTCCGTAGTGAGTGCAATTGAATGCGCAGCTTTTAATTCCTGTTCCACAAATTCTCTCGTTCTCCTATACAAGGCTGGCACTACAGATTCCCTTTAATACGCTGCGGGAAGGAGGATTGTAGCGAGGTTCGAGCACATGCAATAGATATCTGAATCCTGCCTCTTCTACTGTGGAATATGGGCGCATAGCAGACTGGGCCGTAGCTACCATTGAGGACACCGAGGTCATGACCGGTATTTTTTTTTCACGAGTTGATGAAGATTTGATAAGGCCTGGATCAAATCTTCCGTTTTTCATATCTAACGTCTTAAAAAAAGAATGTTAAACATCGCGAAAGGGCACCTGCCTATTTCTTAAAACAAGACAGAGTGTGCTATTAATAGAATAATCGCTTTGAATGCGATATTACTGGAATGAATTTATGCTCAAACCTGAGACTGTCACAAATAGCCTGAATGCGCTGCTGGCATTTATTTGGAGACTTGAAGATACGATGCGTTTACGGACCAATCAGAGCTTGCAGGTGGCAGTGGTTAAATGCGTTCAAAAGAAAACTCTTGCAAAATAACAGTTCCGCGTCCAGATCAATATTTAACTTCCGTACCGTGTGTATTCTGCGTGGCATTGCGCGTGCCGAACCGTGACCCCCGTACCGTGACGGTTCGGCACGAATACATATACCGTGCCGGCCCTACTACCATCTGTTATGTTCTCATTTGGCTACCTAGTAGGCTGCATCCTAATGTAGCCTAGCCTATATCATGGTAGCCTACAGAAGCACAGTTGAGTGCATGCCTTTTCAATGCTGGAAGGCAAAAATACATTATTTTTGGACTTATTCAAAATATGTCTGCTACTTCTGAACATGTTGTCAGTAGGCTGCAGGCTAAAATTGACTTCAGTAGTGCGCCTGTCACTGCTTCTGTCAAACAAGCTGTGGAAATGTTGTAGCCTAACATTAAAACGGGATGATTTAACCTACTCTGCGCTCAAAGTGAAGATCACTTCACTGTGCTCTCAACTTGGTCGCATTCACGATTAACCTGTGCTTTTTTCTCATTGGTTGCTGAGGTACATCTTACCCAGATAAAGCAACACTTTTTTCTGATAGGCTGTTGTGCAGCCAGTTTAGGTTTTTTTTTTGGATTGGCTGTTAGTGACAGGCTCAATTTAGAACTATGGTGGAGACCGATATGAGACAGGCGCATATATAAAAACATGGCAGAATAAATAAATGTTTTTTTCTGTTTGGGAAATAGTGGCGGGAGCGCGTGACTAAAGACCGAAATTAATTAGTGTCACGCTCAATGCGTGACAGTTGAAAGCCCTGGGACTACTTTCCCTATACTTAAGAGTCAAATCTGGGGTATTCACATTAACTCTCATCAGAGAACAGCAAATCTGGGAGAGAATCATTTGGTACTATTTTTTTCAGTTTGTTGTAATAGACTTTTCACAGGTTTCCCATTTTGGTGTTATGATAGGCCTATTTTATATTTCCTTAGACCCTTTAAAAGCTACTATTAGGTAGGGAGTTGCTCTGAGCTGCTCCTGGGCTGTCTGTAGGAGGCCTACAGTAGCCTGATAAAATTACCAGAGCATGGTGGCCAACAATTACTGTATGTAGCCTAATCATGTCATGTATGTATTCAAGCCAAATAAAATAACCCATATAGGCTGTTATAAAGTGAATGCTCTACAATTAAAAAAAATGTAGACTTACTGGAAGTAGCCAAACCAAAACTTTTAGCCAGGCACTACACAGATGATTACTGTTTATTTGCATTATTTTCATGAGCATATTGTGTCTTGCCCAGTGGGGGGATGTCAGGATGATTCCAGGGGCCTGGTACAAACAGGAACATATTTTAATACACATTCTGTAATGTTTATTCACCCGTATTTGTTGATCACAAGCTGAATGCTTAGCTTTACTGATTGACTTGTGAAGGCTTGGCAAACCAGGACAGAAATGAATCTGTGAATGAACTATGAATCTCAATCACATGTAATTTAGGTAATGCATATCAACAGCAGGTCACCCCAAAATCCACCAGATTGCAAGAAATCACATCCCAAAACCTACAAAACATACTGACATCTAGTTGGTCCGGGAGTGGGATATGCAGCTAAAACGAAATCTACACGCAACACACAGCAACATTTACCTGTCGCATAAGCGTGGAAACCAAACAAAGGCAAAGCCTTACCAACACAACACAACAAAATGGCCATTAAGTTAATTAAGCAGGGGCAGGGAACTACAAAGTTGGATGAAAGGGGCATACGAATCCAGTTACATATGCATACCTGCAGCATAAAAGAGTGGTGGAACTAAGATAAAACGAGGGTGGCATACAACATGGAGCTACAAAGACGAAACAGTCCAACCACATGCTATAGCCTAGCTTTACAATGTGTGGGATGCTTGGTGAATCCTACAGGACAGGCTCTCAATGCAGGCTGTGAAGTTTAAAATAATCCAATCCAAGAGATTTTGTGTGTTTGTGGAAAGAGGTTTTGCGTTATATGACTCATGCCCTGAGGAATACACTATGGCATAATGTAAAAAGATCAGGATCGGAAAGTATCATTTTTATTTTCACAGTCATTAATATGAAATCAAGGAGTGGGGTGTGTTTGAGAAAAGAGTGTTGAGAAAGTTTTTGTGTCATATGCCCTTAGGAGAACACAAGTGGACTGAAGGAATTTCATTTATTGATTATACTGTAATGTATCTTAGTCATCAGCCTTCACTTTCAAACCTAGTTCTGTTAATTCCCCAAAAATTCCTCTTAAATCCCATAGATAATTTTTGAATTTGTAAACTCCTGGCATTTTGCAATCCTAACTTCAGTTGATTTATAATTGATGTGATAGATAGAACATGTAAGTTTGGTACCATGGCCATATACTTTTTCAAATTCAACAAAGCCAAGCCAATCATTATGCAAAATATTTTTCAGTGGTCATTATTCAAAAATAACTGACCTAAGAACATTGAGGAGGCCCATTCAAAGAGAACAGGGCCTCACACAACATTCTAGAAACCCTTATAATTAAACAAGGTAATACATAGTTCATTTGACCCATTGCAGGTGTTGTGAGCTGGACTGTGCTGGGAGGAAAAGTATAGTGAAGGCTCCTTGAAGATGAGTGCCTCTGATGAAATAGCGTTGGGAGCAACTGAGCCCGTCTTTAGGGAGAAAGACTTGTGTCTCCTGAAGAAACAGCCAGGGGGCGCTACTGAGCATGTCTGGATCAGAGTACCTGGCTCTGAGAAGCAGAGTCATGATGTGGAGATGCCTCTAACTGATGAGGGGAGAATCCAGGATTCTGCTGCTTGTAGCCAGATCATGGGGGATGAACCAGGTGAACAAGAGGTGTCTGACAGGTAGGTTGGGCGCACAGTAAGCAAATGTCTGACATTTGGAATGTGCAGGGAAAAAAGTATGATTCACATTTGTTCATTCTGATGGTGGAGTAAAAAGCCAGTAGTGTGTAAGGTCAAAATACACCTCAAAATGTATTTCAGAAAGTGGTCAGTGAAAGCTCAAATGTTGCGTTTGGTGGTGTTTGTATAACATGTGTCAGTGGGTGTAGTTCTGCAGTCAGAGTTCATAAATCTCACAATATAGATTACATTGGCAAGGTTTCAATATGCCTTTTATGTAGTTACAGTCATTTATTATACTGACCAATACACTTAGCTGCTGTTTTCCTGGCATTAACAGAAACACACTGTGTAGCAGTCTGTTTTTCAACTATAACCAGCCCCACATGTGTCTGGGTTCACAGGATAGGAAGGCCTTTATCTCCTGTGTCTAGTGTGATGTCTATGAACAGTAACATCTCAAAGGACCTGCCATGGAATTTCAAAACACAAGAGAAGACCACAGAGTAAGTTAGCCCTCATCTCACAAGAGAGAAGCAGATGTGTATACTCCTGTGTAAACACATAATGATGTCATGCCTGTGACTGTGATGTGACTTGCCTAATAGCAATGTCATTAAGAGAGCAAACTCCCCTATGTCTATGAGTAATGGAAAGGAGGGAAAGCCTCACCTGTTACTTTTGATTTAACGTCTCATTTGTGGCAAACTGCGAGATATTAGGAATGTATAAGGCAAACAAAACATGTTGCTTCTGCAAATGTTTTTAGGCCAGGCTCAGAGAAAATAAAAAATAACCAAAAAGAATTGAACCAACACTGCAATCATAAATTAGCTCCCATAGACGCTAGCTCCACTTACTATCAGGCACTCTGAAGGGAGACAAGTGTTAAGTTTAACCATGGGCTATAATATTACATTGACGATCACATATTAGTAATACAACTCTAATTGTTCATGGTGCTGTGTTTTAGAGCTGATGGATGTACAAACAAACTCACAAGAAATATTGGTGCCAATGGATGGGTCTGGTTGTGAAGTTTAATTTAATACCAAATACCTCCGTTGTAAGAGCAGATATATACCCATTTAATCAGACAATTAAGCAAAACCAAGTCACACGCGTGCAGACATTATTTTAAGATTTTTTTCCCTCCCTCTAAGTAGGGGGGACAGATCGACGTTCCAATGACTCTGAGGGGGACATATCACCCTCTGAAAGGGCCTAACTGTGCACCTGAGAAATCTGTATATTTTTTTCTCAAATTCCGTTTTATTTTGTCCTGAATTCTTGAATAATTTTTGCCATTTCGGATTTCTGGTAATATTCACCTTTAAAAAGTCAAAGACCGACACAAATATCAATTGTTTTATTTTAACTGTTTACTTAACAGAGCCCAGCATTCTGAACACTAAGGGCTAAATAAGTAAGGGATAATGTATTGTCCGCCGGTCATTATAGAAAAATATTTTCTGAGAGGAAGAACTGGAGACTGACGCGCAGCGAGGTCTCCGATTCGTCCTCAAGGAAAATTCCCGCTTATTATACGGGTCCTTTCCAACACGACGATATGATATTTTACAAAAACATCTTTTACACTAAATTTCTTAACGAGAAACAAATAGTTCACAAAGAAACTTCATCTTTAAACATTCTATAGAACGCAGCTGAATCTCCGTAATTCACCTTTTGCCATTGACAGCGGTCATTATAGTTTTTCAGCGGCCATTATACAAAAATAACTGACCTGCAAACGTTGAGGAGGCCCATTGAATGTGAATGGAGCCTCCCTCAACATTCTAGAGACCCCTATAATAACAAGTAAATAAAGTAAAGGAAAATGTAATAGACAAAAGTGTGGCTTAAAGTGCCCCCCTGTAATTCAGACAGATTTTTTTTTCAACTTAAAAGTCCTTTTCATTTCATTTCATTTTAAACAAGGTGTTACTGTGGCATATTTACCATCTCTTGCACACATCACCATTAATGTACATAATGACAAGGGACTTGGTGTTGAGCTCTTTGAGATACTCTCTCTTGTCAGTGAGATGTGTCTTGTACTCACAGTCCACAGAACTGACTGGGAAATAGATGTAGGACATGGCAATATTTGCCATGCCTGGAAATTGTTGGCTTGTACCTCTCCTGTAGTCAGCAAGGTCCAGGGAAGCTGAGAGGCCTTCATTTCTCACACAGTGATGATATGTGGCCCATGTGTGGTCATCTCTGGGAGATACACTCCTGAATCCCTACAGTGTGCAGTAGGCTTCAGTCTGCCTCTCCATAGCAGGAGCCTGCCTGGGATCAAACACTGATCAACTGGAAAAATTGTCTTGCAGGATGAACATCCCAGTGCTTTGAAAATGTTTCGAATGCAGTGTGAAATCCATGAAGGTGATCCAGTGTAGCTCTCTTTTTCTGCGTGGTCATTTGTCTCAGCAGCCCATCGGTTTTAGCCCCAAAGCCATGGGTTTTAGCTGTCCCTTTAACTAAGAAGGAACCAAGATCTTCCATCATGTTGAAGAGACTACTGGAGTGTAGGTGCCCTCAAGCACTGTCAGATCTGTAACCAGCTTCCCACAAGCTTCAGAGATGAATGTCAGCTTCAACTGAAGGGCCTCTTGCTTGACATCTGTGTCCACCAGATGTTTTTAACAACACTATGTATTATGTATCTTTACAAGATTATGTAATAGAATGTATTTTGCGGGTACTGTTCTGCTCTGTATTGTGCAGTCAATTCAGTATTTCTCAATTTCTTTGAGGCTGACTTATCAGCTGCTGCTGTTCGCTTCTTGTTGGCAAGGCAATCATGTAGTTAGCAAGCTCGTGCAAGGGACATGAATATGAGTTGCTAGGCAGTATTGCCCTCAGGCATTCCTAGGCCAAGCTGTGTTAGTCCAGTATCAGGCTGGTAACACAACAACTGCTGCCCTCCAAGTGATGTAAGAATCAACCACAAGGTGCTTCACCACAAGGTGTTGCTGAAGCCAATGAACATTTAGAAAAAGAGGGTAAATTCCAAACTGCCCACTTCCTACTTTGTATAAGCATGAACATGTGCATGGGGATAATACTTTATATAGTCATTGTGTGGGACACATTCTTTTTCTTTTCTTGTAGAATGTCAGCTGGACAAATACTGTGTGATGTCTGCTCAACTCCAGCTGTGAAAAAATGTCTGACCTGCATGGATTCACTCTGTGATACTCATGTTAGGGACCACTACACATCTCCAGACCTGGATGAACACCAGCTACAGGACCTCCAGCATTACAGAAAGGTGACATTCTACTGTAAGACTGATCAATCAGCACTGCATAGGTTAATCTGACAAGCCAGACTATAACATCAATAGTCTGACTATGATGGATAGAGGATATGGGCAGAATTTCTCAAACTGTCTCTGCATGCAATAGGATAGCGCCACGATCAGAGCCATAAAAAGATTTTGTATGGCTCTAGCTAAGGCCAATCCAAGCAACAAACAAGTTGGTTTAAACAACGCTAAGCCCCTTTTATGTCTCAGTTAGTCTGGTATAGTGGATATCACAATCTGCCATACGTCCCTAGGTTCTAGATCGTAAACGTAGACCTGCAACAAATAATTAGTGCATCCCAATATGGCCGGAAAGCGCCTTTTCTTGTTAACCTAACTTTACCTTGTTGGAAAGGTGACAAATCAAAGATCAAAATGATATAAAACACTTGTTAATACTGATTGGTATTATTAAAGGGGAGACATAATGGACCAAAGTCAAGTTACCTTACTTTTTGTGCTTAGTTTATATATAAGCTTGACTTTATTTTACTTGATAATAACATTCGGGGTCAGGCAGGAAACAAAATTCGGCCCTGGCTGTTGTTGCCTTAACTGAGGCTGAGTTTAGGCAAGCTGGAGTGAAAGTAAAACTAAAGTTTATGAATCTGCGCTCAACAGCCTTTACTTACTTTCCACTGTGCATATGGAAAATAAATTCACCTTAATGCTTTCATTTATAGATATACAGTGCTACTTTGCTTATATGGCTTCTATCAGGGATCTCCTTGAATCAGTCACTCAAAACTTGAATCTGAGCCAATCATTTTTCAACCATGGAATTATTGCATGTTTTTAAAATTGGCAAAATGCATTATATTATATTATATACATTTTTAGATGAGGTATAATAGTAATAGTAAGCTACAGTGACATGTAGGCTTGTAAACAACATACATGTACATACATACATACAATTCAGTGAACACATTTAAATTTAGACTAGGGAAAATGCGGGCAGGCCTATTTCTTTTATTTTTGAAGGCATAAAAGACATTTTTCATGAATCTTGATGAATCTTGAATAATCTACAAACAGATTACAAAATCTGTAGGACTAATTAAGATGCTCTCTGTCTTTCCCTCTGCCTTTCACTTGTATTGTTCACATGTTGATATTTTCCTCAGAATAGCATGACATAATGCAGTTGGAGGATTGATACACTTCTGCCATTTGTAAAGCTTTAATTTCTTTTTTCTATTCAGATTATCATGACTAATCTCTATGCTTTTCTTTACACAGAATTTGAAAGGGCAGTGCACAAAACACAATAAAGGTATAGAAATGATGTAATGATATACTGTAGCTGTATACTGTGCATACAGTACAGTGTAATTTATTCATTTGTATATGGTGTCTTGACATTGAAAAAAAGACACTTCATTATTTTACGTAATATATTAATTTTAGGTGTCCCTCCACCTGGATCAATTCACTTCCCTTCAGTCCAAACAAACTCAGTGACTGTAAGATGGTCTCCACCACAGGGCGCTCCTGATTCCTACAAGTACAGGGTTACATGTAGACAAGGCCAAGTGCAGCAAAAAATGGTGGTTACAGGTGCTGAGGTGGATGTCACAGGGCTTCGACCAGCAGAAAAGTACCAATTTACTGTGGCCACCCTGAGTGAAGATGGCTGTCAGAGCAACTATGAGGAGGCATCTGTGTACACAGGTGAGGATCACTTGAATCAATGGGGGTAGTGGTAGCATAGTAAGGAGTTGTCAAATATCTTCTGCAAATGTTGTGACATGAAAAATGTAACTCATTATGAGGATTTTTAAGATATTTATTTTATAGCATTTCACTAAGCACTAAGTTAGCAAGGCTCATCAGTTGGAACTTCTCAAATCAGTCATCTTATGGTTACACTGAAATACAGTTTTTATTTTTTACTAAAATGGGGATGGGGATACTAAATGGGCATAGTAATTAATCTGAGTGACTACAAATATTTTGGCTTGCAATCTAATCACCACACTTTTTTAGCATTTCTATGTGTTGCCTGACCATACTATATGGCTCACACATTAGCAATAGGCACGCCTCCAATGGCTTCACGGCAGTCATCCCACTTCTTTCGCAATATGTAGGGAGACGGCAGTGACTGCACCCTCAAACGATCCCAAATCCTGGTCACCCGGGTGCTAAACATGCAGCTTGATCGCAACATAGCCATGCTCAGTGGTATGGCAGTCAGAGTGCATACTCAACTGCAGTGTACTCTATCACACCCATTAATAAAGCATAAACCCTACATTTAAGTAGATAACGTTTGTACCAATACCAGGAAAATTTGGTAACACTCTACTGTAAGGGTACATGAATTATCATGAATTCATGCATGATTTCATTCATGATTCATGTATTACTTCATCTCTGAATATCTAATTACTCACTAGGAATTAGCATGAATTCATTGTTTGTCATTAATGACCTCCTGCTGAAATAGCACGTTCTTAAGCATTAATTACTCTGAGTACATCATCATAAGTCATGATTAATTACGCATGATCATGATGTTTTTGTTCAAAAGCATTGGCTATAATAAAAATGGATACTTGTTTAGCCTACTTTAGCCTAGTTCCTCATGAGTTCATCATTGTAGACTTTCCAAGAATTTCCCAGACACTGCATTGATTTTTATCTATTCCATACCATGTCAACTAAATTTTACCTTTTTTAACCATGTCAACACTTTAGTTTAGAGGGCACCAGAGGTGTTGTGGGGATTTTTTAAGTGGGGGTACGCAATATCATGTAAAAAATGGAATGCCCAATATAAAATTGTTACAAATAGCCTACATAAATGATCTGCGTAGAGAAGTGGGGGTACTCCGTGCCCCGCGTGCACGCCCACTACACCCCTGGAGGGCACAAACATGATGAACTCATGAGCAACTAACTTGTAATTCATGTCACTTTCATCGCTTCATCTGAGGGGCCACAAATATGATGAACGCCTTCAAAAATATTTGCCTAGTTTATGACATGTATGCTGCCCCCTATTCTGATATTCAAAAGAGTGCACCTGTGTAACTGTCTGTTAGCAAGAATAAAGAAATAAATAAATGGAAAGAGCAATTTCTTTACCATTGATAGGACCAGGACCATCCAATTGTACAATTTGCAAATGTTGAACCCTGCCAATACTTTAGTTGAGGGCACAAACATGATGAAGCCATCATGATCATGCTTATGTACCCAGAGTAATTAATGCTTAAGATCATGTGCTATTTCAGCAGGAGGTCATTAATGACAAACAATGAATTCATGTCAATTTCTGATGATTTCATGCATGTACCCTTACCGTAAAGTGTTACCGAAATTTTTTGTAAGTGCCAGAATTAGCTTCTTTTGACTTGGGACACCATCTTGAAAATGAAGTTAGATTTTTAATGTTATTGAAGGCACACCAAGAGATATCAAAATCAGTTGAAAAACAAATGATGAAGATATATTTTATTTTGAAGTCATCAGAGATACAAATATGTTGTAAGCCTAAATTAGGATGTGAGTGACAGGCTTGTCCATGACTTTCACTTTTCACCAGTAAACTGAATCGGCATAGCTTTGTGCCCAAAACCTCTGGATGTAACTGTATTATAATGGGCCGCAGGGCTATTCATGTGTTGATGAAAAAGTCTATGTAGACTACAGAAATAAATAACTTAAAATTGTCGCAATTGCATGAAAGGAAATCAGGTGCCACCGGCCAAAAGTGGACTGGCTCATCGGATTGCACAGATTACCAGTCCGAGCCTGCTTCCACATGCAAGAGAATAAGTAGCATACATCCACGACAAACCCACTATACACATAGAGACACATTCCCAGCATTGAGCAATTATAAAAGCAATTAAGTGAGACACAATGAGGGAGAGTGCCCAAAGCACGTAGGTAAAAGTTGTGGCAACCGTAGGGTGAGAGAGGCCACAGCTCAGGTGAGAGCAGAGGGCAGGGGAACTTATCTCAGAGCCGGCGCACTTTTCCTGTTGTTTCAATAAAACAACAAAAGACAATGCCCCAAAATTAGGACGGGCTTCAGTAGGCTGTCGGAATAGCGGTATGTCGGAATGGCAGTATTAAAAATGTTGCAATGGTTGATGTCGTAATGGAAGGATGTTGGGGTGGAGTGATGTCAGAGTGGAGAGATGTTGGAGTGGGGGTATGACAGAATGGAAGGCGGTCCCCCATTGTTCTGCAAGCTAGGAGCGCAGCAAAAGGGCAGCATAACACCACTGTAGGTAGAGTTTAGGCCTAGAGCTGACATTGACCAAATAGCTGTGTTAAATTGGGTTGAGTACAAGAGTTGCCATTTTCATGTGTATCATTGCTCCCATTGGCGTGCACCAAATATATGATAAATGTGTAATAAAAGGGCTAGACCTCTGTCTATATATTTAATTAAAAGGCTATTTTGTCTGTTGTGCAGAGGTTCCAATTCCTGTGGATCTCACAGTGGACTACGCCTGTGGCTCTGTGAAGTGGACCAAACCTGAAGGAGTAGACACCGTGTCTTACATGGTGGAACTTATAAGCAAGAGTGATGGGAAAATGCTCAAAAGCATTTTCACAAGATCTGTTACTTACTCTGTTCCTGATTTGCAACATGGCATTGAGTATATTGTACATGTGTACACCCTGACAAATGATCTTCAAAGCAAACCCAACAGCACAAATTATAGAAGAGGTAACAAAAAAATGTCAAAATCCTGCTGATCTTCTTGTCACTCACTCCACTTTATTCATGTATGACAAGTCATGTTAATGTATCAGCACATAGGCCTAATATAGCCTAGTAATATTGATATTAAAGTGACTAAAGTATGTTATTATTAAGTATTGTATTAAGAGAGACGCCATTGACAATGGGGGGCAAAAATATGGAGTGGCCACCCCAGGGGCCATAGCAGGCGAATTTTGGCACCTGGTACTAGCTACAGCAGAACAAAATGCTATCATAACAATGCCATGGGTTCATATGGCATCAACCTCTATTTATAAAAACATATTTTAATCGTGATATCACAAGAAACAACTACACTACCCGCCATCCTGCAGTGTAACTCAGCTGAATACGAGGCTCAGAGAACTACTGTCAGGTCATAAACTTAAGAAATGTTATCGCTCGCAATGACTTATTGGAAAGGTGGTTCCTTCACATGGCGCTAAGTTAAGAGACACAAAGCTGTACCATCAACCTTTTTTTTCCATTTTTCATTCACATTTTTACTCAGAACAGAAGGTTAAACCGTATACCGTACCTGGTTAGACCGAGTGAAGGCTTTAAGCGCTTTTAAACCGGAGTTTTCAAAACATAAATGGCGAAAATGAATGGGCAGTGGACGAATTTTCGAGGGGCGTAACGGGGCGGGGCTTGTATGGTCTATACAAACAGTATAGATACAGACGGCAAGTACGGTTAAGACCCCCAAAATGCGAGGGTGGAGTCAGCGTGGGGGATAACGGATGCCAATTTAACATTATGGTGAATGGACAAGGTAGAGAAAGTTGCTTATCAATAAAAGATCGCTTAGAAAAAACAACAACAAACAAAGTCCACATTAGATGTTTTGTCTTATCATGACCTGTTTGCCTGCTTGTGTTTAGACTAAAATAATTTTTCCATCATTTGTTTATTGCAGTTACACTAACAGAAATGTCATGAGCTGTCTCTGCTCCTGTCAAAAGTAAAGCAACTTTCAATCACAAGTCTGATTAGCTCAGTTAAGCAAGCTAAAGTTAGTTACATTTACAGTGGTGTTCAATGAAGTTGGCTAGTTAGCAAGCTAATGAAGCTAACAAACATCATCTAAATTGCCATCAGTATCGCGTTTGGAGGGGTGTCAAGTTCAGAATTCACATCGGACCATCTGACCATCATTACTACCTTCAGGCATTGCCTGAGGTTGTTTTCCCCCATGGGGGACACGAGGAGCTGATTTTGTAGGCGTGCCCGGACTTGCCGTCTGTATCTATTTATCTGTGAATTTCCTTATGTTTTTTCATTTTACTTTTCTCACACACTGTTCATCACAGCGATTAGCAAGTAGTTGGAAAGCTGAGGTCCTACAGTTTCACATGATATGTCTTACAGAGTCTAACAGAGAACATCCTTTTTCCACAGAGAGATTGAACCTGGTGTTGTGTGGGAGCAGTGCAGCAGCAAAGGCCTCAGCAGCAGACCTGATACTGGGAAAGCAGACAGAACCCAGCCCACAGTCCAGCTCAGTGTGTTTGAAGAGAGAAGGAGAGGTGTGTGGACGTCACGTCAACCTGGTCCTACTGCCAGCTTTGAGCAAAACACAGCTCTCTGAAGAGGATTTGATACAGCGCTGTTGGAGTACTGTCCATATGTGTGATCCTGGGATCCATGCCTTCCTTCTGGTCAATGCTGACTGCCCCAATACTGATTATGATAAAAAGGAATTGAAGCACATTCAACAGTACTTCGGTACTGAAGCTGAGAAGTTCTATATTGAACTGCAGACTCAGTGCCAAACTAATAGAACTAGTAAGGCATCTGCATTGGCCAGTGAAACAGTGAGGGTACAATCCTACATCATGGATCCTACAAACAATAAGGTTGAATCATTGCTGGGTGGCGTGGAGAGGATGGAAGCAGAGAATGGCTACTATACACCCAAGATGCATTTTGCTGCCTATGTGAAATCTCTGCTAAACTACCAAAGAACATTGCAGGATCTCAAGAGTCATATTGACAGACTACAAGGCAGCAGTCAAGGTAAAAACTATTTATTCATTAACCTTTTTAAACTGGAAATTGTATTACTGTGTTTGGAAAACAGAATTAAATATAATCTAATTTAATTCAGTTTATATCTCTTGTGTTCCAGTTTATATCTCTTGTGTTCCAGTGCTACAACGATACTTTGTTTATGGGAGAATTTCTTAAGTGAAAACATATTTATGATAGAAATATGTAATGTCAAAAACTTTTCAGGTCTCCTTGAAGATTCAGACAGTTTGAGGATTGTGCTCCTGGGGAAGACTGGTGAGGGAAAGAGTGCCACTGGGAACACCATCCTGGGGAGGCACGTATTTGATGACAGACCTGCTTTTACATCAGTGACAACTGTATGCCAGAAGGAGATGGCTTGTATCAATGGGAGATCAGTTACTGTTGTTGACACCCCAGGCTTGTTTGATACACAAATGGACAATGAAGAAATAAAGAGAGAGATCATAAAATGTATCGGAATGGCAGCCCCTGGTCCACATGTGTTTCTCCTGGTCAAAAAGATAGGGCGCTTCACGAAAGAAGAGAAAGATATGGTGCATATGATCCAGAAAATGTTTGGTGATGAATCTGGAAGGTATACACTTGTTTTATTTACATATGGAGAGTTACTTATGGGAAAGCCCTTTGAGGCGTTCCTTCAAAACGCAGGGGATGATCTAAAGAAACTTCTTCGTAGATGTGGAGGTAGATACCATATGATTAACAACAATGATAAAAGCGATAAGAATCAGGTCACTGAGCTTTTGAGTAAAATAGACACAATGGTGAAAATGAATGGAGGAAAGTCCTACACTAATGATACTTTTCAGAGAGTAGAGGAGGCCCTAAAACAGGAGCAGGAAAGAACGCTGAAGGAGAGAGAAGAACAGATACAGAAGGAGAAAAGACGAGCTTCAAGCTAAACATGAAGCAGAAAAGGAGAAACTGAAGAAGGAAATGGATGAGGACAGGAGGAGACAAGAGGAGGACAGGAGGAGGAGAGAAGAGGAGTTTAAAAGTAAAGAGGATGAAATGAAAGCAGCCATGCTAAAACTAGAGCAGGATGAAAAAGACAGACGCTTGGAAATGAGGGAGGAATATGAGAGAAGAAAGAAGGAGGATGAAGACTGGATTAAGCAGTGGACCACTGAAATACAAATGGAACGGAAGAGGCAAGTGGAGGAATGGGAGAGAAAGAGAAATGCTGAACAAAAGAGGAGACAAAAAGAGAAAGAAGAGAGAGAAAAGAAAGAGATAGAAAAGCAAAATGAGTGGTTAGAGAGGCAAAGATTACAACGAGAGGAATTCAATCGTAAAATGGAAGACATCCAAAAAAAATCTGAACAAGAGGAATTGTGGAAAAAACAAGAATATGAGGAAAGCATCAGAAAGGAGGAAGAGACAAAAAAGGAGTTGGAGGAAAAGATCAAACATGCAGAGGAGAGTAAACGTAAAGAGCTGGAGGTACAAAAGCAAAAGCATATGGAAGAATGTAGAAAAAATAGTTTGGAAGAGGAAAATAGAAGAAAGGAAGAAGAACTGAAGTGGCAAGACAAACTTTCATCTATGGAGACAGAATGGCAGAAACAACAGTTACAGGACAAAGATAGATATGAGAAGGAAAAACAGTTAGAGAAGAAGAGGAGAGATTTTGAAGAGGGACAAAGAAAATTTAAAGAAGAAAAGGAAAGAAAGAGGATACAACAGGAAGCTGACAAAAAAATTAAAGAGAAAGAAGATGAGATAAGGAGGGTACAGCAAGATCATGATAAAAAGATTCAGGAAGAGGAGATAAAAATCAGTGAGATAAATTTGAAAAAAGCAGATTTGGAGAAAAAGCTCAGGCAACTGAATGAGGAGTTTGAAGAAGAGAAGAAAAAAGCTAAAGCAGCTGAAGAGACCGCAAGAAGAAACATGCTGTACCTGCAAGAACAGCACATGAAAGAACAAGAAAACCTTAAAAGATACACAAAGCAGGCCACCAGGGCACAAGCAGAAGAGGAGTTTAATGAAGAACTGGATAGAAAAGTAAAAGAGGCCAAAACACAGGGACATTATGAAGGTTACAGAAAAGGACATAAAGAAGGGCATCAGAAGGGGAAGGAGGAGGGGAAGGTAGAAGGTCTTTTGTTAGGGAGAGCAGAGATTGAGGCAAAGCGAACTGCTCTAGGTAAATTCTTTGATGGTATACACAATTAAAAAAAAGCAAAGAGTAGATTATTGTAAAATAAGGCATGCACCAATCCGACTCGGACACCAATTCCAATATATAGGTTTTGTATATTGGTCCAAGATCTAATTAGTAAACAAACTTAGACATAACAGGGGGAAGTAGGAGGGTGAGAAAGAATGACACAAGAAGGGGAAGGAGGAGTTCCTTAGGGCAGGGAGAGCTGAGATTGAGGAACGTGAACTGCTCGTGAACTGACGTGAACTGCTCTAAGTAGATTTATTGATGGTATATTAAAAAAGCAAATATTATCTGTTGCAATGTACTATAGGCCATGTAGACATACAAAAGGCCAGGGGTTATGGAGAACCTGAAGACCCCTGTTATCTAGGATAGACAAGAACTTTGTTACACACTGTATTTACTCATTATTGCTTTGCACTTTTGTAATACAATACAATATATAAATAAATATGTCAACTTATGATAGTGAGAAAAAGGATGAAGATGGTTTAACACTTGCAAATGGTATGCCACACAAAATAAAATTTTAGTGTCTTTAAACCCAGTTGAAACGTAGTTTTTTGTACACATGGTAAAATTGTTTTCCAGCGATCTAATGACGCCCTCTAGTGACAGCATGAGGTAGAAATCACATTATTGTAATTGATAGTTAAGCAATTTATATTGAGACATCACAATTGTCAATTAAAGAAACAATTAAAAAGTTGTTAAGCAATAATCTGTGTTGTCAACTCTGACATATATAAACTGCTTCAGCCTCTCACCATAAGCATATGGCTCCCTCAAAACTAAACAGTTGAACTTTTCATTTTACGTTTTTAGCATAAAAACTGCTATAAATTCTACTCTGTGCATTTCCATTGATTAGCAATTCGGTGGGATTACATTGTCTATTTGTTATGGCTTTACCCCTTTACCAGGGGCCATTTCAGGAGACTTAGAGGGCCCCAAGCAAACAGGACATGGGGCCCCTCCACCCCCCCCCCCCCCCACCCCAAAATACCTACATAAATGACATTGTTATAAGCTTCAAGCATGCTTCATTAATATAATTATTTGTTTTGAACTTACAGTTGTTTTTTATTGAAAATCACCACCAACTAAACTACTAAAATGATTAAACAGTCAATCTTAGGGGCCCCTCTCAGTCTGGGGCCCCAGGCAATTGCCTGTTTTGTCTGTCCTGTTTTGATGGCCCTGCCTTTACCCAAGGACTAAAAGCATTCTTTCTTCCTGTGGCATCAACATGGATGCGACGTTGAAACAGTTAAATATTCAGAGCCAAATCATGATGCAAAGAAATGCCTGCACAGGTCCCACCAGTTCTTTGTTAGCGAATATCTGAGATTGAAGACAAGGAAATACATTCCAAAAAGCAGACTGACAAGACACAACACACTGTAAGTTAATTTTTTATGGAATTTCTTTAACTACAATTTATAAAACATGCAGAGCAATTAAGTTTATAAGGTTGAGGAACTACACCAGGGGTTGCTTAACTATGAAGGCTAAATACAAAATGTAATGACAATACCTCATCGCACACCTCTGAATTCTGTGATTTTGAACAACATTGCCATGGATGCAAGCCCATTTTCATTGAACAGATGCCAATTTAATACCATGGGTGGGTTCCCATGGTAAATCGTCTATATAAAAAACAGCTCTCATTTGGTTGTGGTCACTTTGTGTTGATTTTCTGATGTCCTGCAAATCGCAAAAAAAAAAAAAAAATGTATGAAATAACTACAAATTAAAGGGCTAAATCTGAGTTACAAATGAGGGATATTTTTTTTTTGTCAATGTTCTTTAAAGTAATTGGATTGCTCCAGGCAGAGTTGGGTAAAAGAGACCAAAGTTCTGTATCTGGAAAAGTGGCATACTTCACTCTCCAGATATTGTAATGTTCTAAACTAAGTCGAAATGATTTATCTCTATGTTTTTAATCCACTGATAAAAGTTGGCCGTGATAACTGTCCTAATGAGGTTATCATTAGTAAATGTAAATATGATATCCAGTCTGAAGATGATCAGCACAGATGACAAAGATGTAGTAGCAGATTGGATGCCATCTTCAAATCTTTCATAGCTACTTGGCTGCCATTTTGTAAACTTGCAGGTGTCATTTTCCATTTTGTAAACTGAGCTGTACAAAGAGGTACTGAATACACTTCTGCAGATATTGGAGATAAAGAATTTTCATTTTGTTACAATGAGTTCCAAGATGTAGGCCTAGATTAGGGTTTATGGGATGAGTAGTTCCATAAATTGGATTTTATTCCCCTGGTTTTGGTCCAGTCTACCTTTAGGATTTTTTTGTAAATGTTGTGTTTATGTAAATGTAAAACCTTAAATGCTTAAAAAACTGATTTTTTGACCAGACTATTTTGACATGTCAGTAACACTTTACCTTACACATTGCTAATCAGAGGGTAATTTTGTGTTAATAATTTATAATTATGTTAACAGCTCCTAAGATCTCATATTACTGAATAAGAACTGACTGTTATTTGTAAACAATAAGCCACTATTTGTTGTGGTAATGTCAGTAACCAAAAGGTAATGACAACTTAATACTTTGGATGGGGAAATTTGATGGTATCAAATGAAATGGTAAGATCAAGAATTATTTCTGAGATTCTAATTCTAATATCTGAGATTGAGTATAAGGAAATACATTCCAAAAAACGCAGGCATCAACTACTGGGACTAGACATAACACACTGCTCATTTATTTTGGACATTTCTGTTACTACAATTATACATGCAGAAATTTAAAACAAAAATTCTCTCTCAAAATTTGAATACATTAACAATGGAGACCTGAATGTTTTGGTAGAAAGACATGTCATATCTTTTAACGTCAGTCAATTGTGTTGCCCTTAGAGAATCAGGGAGGCCCTCCCATAAGTGTGGGGCAGCAGCACAGAGGACCTTATCTCCCATGGTCATCAGCTTGGTTCTAGGTGTGGAGGAGGTTTAGGTGAGTGGATTGGGAGGAGTGTGCTGTGTTTTGTGGATTAAGGAATTCTTTGAGGTGTGTGTACACAGTCCTTGTGGAGATAGGAAGCCAGTATAGTGAGTGGAGGATGGATGGTGGAGGTGCTTACACACCCTCATCAGGCTCCTCTGGATCCTCTGCAGATTCTCTCGCTAGGGGTCCCAATGAGAAATATGTTACAGTTGTCCAGTCTGTAAAACGTTAACTTTTTGTTTTCTGTATTCATGGCCATGCTATCAATTCCTGAAGTTTTTTCAAAATCTGGGAATATTGTCAGCAAGATGTGAAGTCTCAGGTGCCATGGGAGAAAATTGCTATGTTGCCATCTAATAGCTCATACTAAAAAAAATAACATACTCAAAGTGCTTATAGGTTTGATGCTATCTGAGGCAACAAAAAACTACTTATAAGCTAGTAAGACAATATGCTCTTATAGTAAGCTATGGTGCAGTGGGTGAGGAATTAATGAGATGGAAATATTACTTTGAAAAGTTTTTGCGTAGGCTACTTTTTTTTCATTGACTGTCATTTTACAATTGTTTACATTGTGAGAAAGTGACACTGGAATTGTTTGAGGTTTGATGTTCAGTCAAAATGAGATCATGGTTAAAACTGGGACCGCTTCATTCAGTTCTCTTGGGAACACTTGAGATTGAGTTCAAGAGATAAGAAAAACAAGTTGACAAGATACAGTACAATACCCTGTGAGTTAATATTTTATGATATATGATACATTATAGTATCAGAATTTATAATAAGATACATGCTGAGTGGAACTTTTTATGATAATGTACGTAGGATTAGTTTTCTGTTTCAATACTAGGACAAACACAAAAAAATCAAGTCATATTTGTTCATTTGGGTTGATGTGTAAGGGATAACGACCAACACAACGTGCAAAAAAAATAATGCAGTAATAAGGCTCTGACATGCAGCAGAATAAATTGTAACAGAGTTTAAAGCCATCACAGTCACAAGTTACAATGTTACTGTGTCACGAACGTTGGTCAGGGCACTACAGGTAAATTGTGATGTATTAACATGATGTATTAACGACATGTATTAACAATGATTAATGATGTATTAACGACAGTTCATTTAAAGTTCAGAGCAAGTTGGGCAAACTGGTATGTAAGGGATAAAATTCGGTGAGGCGGTCATTATCATGGAATATCTCCCGACAGACTAATGCAACGCATCCCGACGCGGTAGCGAGTGAACTGTATAACCAAAATGACCTGTATAACCCACAAATGATGTCTCCATTTGTAATCATTTAAAATTGCATTGCTATTCCTGCTTTTTGTTAACATCTCTGCAAAGAGTGCACATATGAAATCTTATTCTGTCTGTGAACATTCAGTGCCTCATATATTCTGTGTAAATGTAGCCTACTTCACATTGTGTTATACACATATTCACAGATTCAATTCAAGTGACTGAACTGGTTCAGAATGTAGAGTTAAGCAAGAGTTTCCACAGTTATGCATAACTGGCATAAATTGAATTTTTCATTCTCCCTAAGCCAAGTATCAACCACACTTGAGAGCAGTGCTGGACTGGGACCAAAAAAAATGGTAGAGGCATTTTTGGGCAAGGCAGCCTACCATGATTATGTTCAATAATAACTTCATGGCAAGCTTAAATAACAGTGTAAGTTGGACAAATGGATTTGAAAGATTTAATTGGACAAGCCAAAAATTTCAAGAAAATTATGAGCAGATTATGACAAACCCCAGCCCAGCCCAAAATTACCTTAGGCCCACCGGGCATTGCCCTATATGCCCTATGGAAAGTCCATGCCTGCTTGAGAGCAATTGTTTTTTGTTTGTTTGTTTGTTTCAGTCATTGACATTCTAGGAGTTGATATAAGCTGATCGGTGATTGGAGGAAGAGAAGGCCCTTTGAAAATGAGCTCCCCATGCAAAGACTGTGGACTCCTCCCGTGACTCACTAAACTGGACCAAACCAACCGGTTTAGATGAGGTGTCTTATCTGCTGGAAGTGTTCAGCATCAGCAGTGGGGAAAAACTAAAGAGCATCCACACAAAAGCTGATAACTATTCCATCT
Source organism: Sardinella longiceps (assembly GCA_027497455.2). NCBI lineage: Eukaryota > Metazoa > Chordata > Actinopteri > Clupeiformes > Clupeidae > Sardinella > Sardinella longiceps. The sequence goes on along the minus strand of JAODXP020008242.1, from coordinate 21,272 downwards.
CTGAGTTGGCAAAACATGGCAAAGAGTTAACTGTCCATGTATCCACTATCCACCATGACAAATGACTGCCAAAGTAAACCCACCACCAAAAGTTTTACAACAGGTAAGGAGGACCAAATTTCATCACTTACTATCACTTATATGCTAACATCAGTGGATTCAGCGTTTCAAATTCGAGCCGTTTTTCACTTCATGTTGCACCATATTCTTTTCTTCTCAAACATATCCACAGGTCTCAGCAATGTAAAACAACAGGAACATACGAAAACTGTAATAACAATAATGTGATTTGTATTGTATTTAGATGACCTTAGAGTAGTCCTGCTGGGAAAGACTGGTAGTGGGAAGAGTGCCTCTGGAAACACTATACTTGGAGGAGACTTAAGAAGACAGTTCCACCAAATCTGTCACTTTTGAGTGTCAGAAGGAGACTGCTGTGATCAATGGAAGATGCATAACAGTGGTTGACACTCCAGGACTGTTTGACACAGCATGTAGTGATGAAACTAAAAACGAGATTGTTCGATGCATAGATTTAGCAGCTCCAGGCCCACATGTGTTTCTTTTGGTCATAGCAGTAGGCCCCTTCACTCAAGAGGAGAGAAATACTATTAATAGGATCAAAGAAATGTTTGGGGAGGATTTTCTGAAATACACCATAGTGCTCTTCACAAGAGAAGATATTTTACAGAAGTCTCTGGAGAAGTATTTGGAAAGGGCTAACGTAAATTTGAAGACTCTCCTTCAAGAATGTGGAAACCGATACCATTCATTCAACAACAGAGGTAGAAATGACATTGGCCAGGTTAACAAACTTCTGAACAAAATGAATGACTTGCTTGTCTTAAATCAAGGTAATTACTATGCCACTGACATATTCCGGAAAACTGGTCGATTCCTCAAACCAGGTGATAAATCTGGTGGAGGGAAGCACAGAAGTAATGATTCTTGCACTAGCATGTGAATTGTCTTTCCCATTTACAATCACACTAGTCACACACACACACACACACACACACACACACACACACACAGCATACACACTCTCACACATTAATAATATGCCTGAGACCATGACCTGTTCTGTTTTGAACTTTGTTGCAAATCATATTTAATGTGTACTATTTAATGTGTACTATATTGCATTATTACCTTATTACGATGTATCATTGTTCTCTTCGGCAGATGTTGTCCATTGCATACAAATATGAAGCATTCTAAATCTGATGATGTATGCAATTGTCAACCTCTGATAAAACAGTACAGACTGGCTGGGTGATTCCATCTTACACAAACACTCAGGCATGCCTCTGTATCATTCCCTCCCCAGATACTGTATGCACTCAAACCTGCACTAAGTGTCTCACAAATTAAGCCACTGATTTTGAAAGAAGTGTAAATGTTAAAGTGCAGTTAATCCATGGGGTAAGGGTTAATCCATGGGGGTCACATGTTGGATGCAATGTTCGATTCATTGTTTCAGATACAGAGAAATGTCTGTCTGTCCTGGTTTTAAACCAGCACCAGTCTTTTATTGAGAGAAAATCTGATTGTTGAAAAGTTTAAAATCAGAAAGTCTTCATCTCTGCTAGGGGCTGCCTGCCTGATATGAAAGCTGACTTGCTGGTGAGGGTCTAGTCCCCCCTCTCACAATGAGTGCATTAATGAGCTTACCTGGACATACTGTAGATATGGACAGAACACTCATAGCATGATCAGGCTTGGGTTATTTTGCCTGTAAATCTATATTTTAATAGCTGTGGTTATGTAAACTTGTACTGAGTTTTACAGTCACAAGCGATTTACCCTGGTGTAAACAACCAAACACAAGTTAACAACGTCAGAGCGTAGGCAGCTGCGTCTGGATTGATGCCAGTAGCTTGGCCATATTACTGTTAGTCAAGCTTGTTCTTTGTGATTAAATTGGTTGGACTGCATATGTTTATTATACTTTTAAAAAAAAAAAATAAATAAATAAATTGAGAAATTGTGTGTTATTTCTCCTCTGGTAAACTTCTAAATGATACAGCAACTGGTGTCACAGGAGACGTCCAATTGTCATTGCAATTTTAAGTCATAATGGTCATTATTGACCGCAATAACCAAAATTTTATGAAATTTAATAAAAGTTTTGCTGGTGAGATAGTTTACCATCCATGCCATCTTGATCATACTTAGATTCAATCAAAAGTCCTTTGTGCCTAAGCCAAAAGGATCTCAAGAAAAGGTGTGGCTCTCCCAATCCGAGTACATGCATGCCACCTTGTGGTGTGAGCTAATATCACTATAGGGCACATAATAGAAACTCCATTGTGAATTTTTGAATTCTTTAACAGTTGCTTTTTCATATGAGTCATCTGTCACATGGATTGGGTACATTTTTAACTAGAAAAGCGCTCAGAGAGCGCAGACCTCCTCCGCCAAGACAATGTGGTCACAGATGGTGTTCTGGATCACCGATCACCACCAAAATTGAACCAGTTCTTACTTGTCCCAATACTAACGTTGTCCGAAAAAATTTCATCAAAATCCATGCAGTACATTTTGAGTCACAGACAGACACACAGATACACACACGCCGGCGAAAACATCTTCCTTGGCGGAGGTAATAAAAATATGTTCCTGTACGTGACAGATTTATTATCAACGTGAAATGGTTTAGATTATCTTGCCAACATATTTGTTAGTGTTCCACAATGTCACCATTGTAAAGCAGTCCTCTGAAGCACTGGAAGGCTGAAAAAGATGCCAGTAAGCCGGCATATTGGTCTATTGGGGTTTTTATTTCATTTGTGGATACATACTGTAGAGCAGTTAAAAGCAATTTCTCACTTTTCTCACATAACCACCTGTTGTACCAGTCTATTTTTTGTTACATTTTTTTTTTACTGCTTCAGAAAACATGTTTAAGCCTATAACAAAGTCTGTTCTATCCTACAACAGAGGCCATCTTGTGATAAAGACGAGTAGGATTTAAGTCACATGCGTCTAAAAAAAAAAAAAAAAGCTATGTACTAAGTGGGCTAGGCCTACATTATGACCTAAGGATGAAAGCAAGCCTAAGGATAAAAGGAAGACATTGTCACCCTCCGCTCATTGTCTCAAGGAGCTCCACCGACACATATACAGTAATCTAAACTCTAAATTATCAGTTTTCCAGGACAGACGCACAAAAAACGGGACAATCCCAGGAAATAGAGTACATGTGGCAACACTACAGTAAGCACAATAACTACAGTAACTATGCACCACACTCAGACAAGTATACTAAGTCACTTGAGTTAGGCCCTGTCCACACGGCAACGAAATCCGGTATTTTTGTATCCCACATGGCAACGGCGTTCTGGGTGGGCTGATCCGATATTTTTTCACAACGCCTGCCAGAGTGGAACGGAATCGTTGCGACGCTACAACGTTATCGTTTTGGTGTCTTGTGGACGCGTATTAGCCCCGTTGTCACCAACACGTGACCAAAATAACCTTACATGTGACCACCATCATGTTTGACAGCTTTGCTGCAGGCGTTGTTATTAGTTGCACTATATTGCTACAAAACCTCTACACCCTTGTTTAACTATCAAACTATCCGTTTGTCAGGTCTTAAATGCCTAGGCTGGCACAGTAGGCTAGGTTATAAAATCGCTAGCATAGCAATTTAGCCTAATGGTATCCCTGTCTATGTCCCTGTGTAACCTGCTAGCTATCTGAACCCTACAGTCATTAATCTGATCCATCCATCCCAACTATTTTAGTAAGTAACTTCTATGATCATAAACAGACATCACAAACCTTCAAGTTGAACGTTTATTAGTCTTAAAAGCAGCATTTTAAAAGCATAGATCCTTCCGACGAACTTTCAGGAGCTGTTGATTTCTTCATTGAAACGGACTATTTACTGCAGGCTCTGATTTACTGAAACTGTTATCGCCGCCTGCTGGCCAGGAATATGTATTACATCATTCCACTGAATGACAACGGAGCCATCTGGATGAGATTTGTTAGCGCTCCGTTGCGTGTGTGGACGCGATTTTTTTCCTCAGCCCGCTAAAAAAAATCTCGTTGCGTTGCCGTGTGGACTAGGCCTTAGAACAATCACTACAACCAAGTCACAGTCACAATAGACAAGACTCACCCACCACCCAGGCTTGTGTGACTAGCACATGCATCAAGCCCAAGTGGCGGGGATAACAGTAATTCACCACAACGCTTGTATGACCAGCACACTCGCCAAGCCTGAATGGCATAAGCCTTTCAAAACCCCCTTATGTATTCCCGCCCCCGGCTGCCCAAAGTAAAGAAAAGGAACAGGCCTCGCCAGAAAAATATATAGTAAAAATAAATAAATAAACAAAAGTGGAGGTGGTTGTACACATAGGGTAGACTGAGTACATTTGAGACAGGAGTACGGTTGAGACTTGTTAATATCTTGCGTGCACAACAAGCTAGAACTATGATTTTTGCTACACACATGGGCATTAGTACCCTCTTTAATCATGGAAAATTTGGATATTGTGCATATTTCCAGTCCAAAGATATTGGGGAAAGTATTTTTTACCATAGTGAGAATTTCACTTAACCATGTCCCTTCCACAGTGAATATCTTAATACTCCTGCTAGACTGTTAAACTTATCTTACACCATTTAAAAGGCAATTCTCTGCTCTATAAATTGACATATTTCATATAATCATATTATGTAAGCAGGTTGCATTATTTAGAAAAATGTGCAAGATGGTCAGCAGGGTACAGTTGAGACATGACGATTCAACTGTCCCCTGGATGAATTCCCATTGGATTGCATGTTGTTTATCTGTGTCTATTATGATAGAATTTAGGCAATATGTAACACAAATGTCAATAGAATAAAACATTTTTCATATTTAAACTACATATTATTAAAGGATATACGTTTCTAACATGATGGCTGTAAAGATAATATAATATTTTATAAAATGAGTGATGATAAAACAAAGAAAAAATATTTTTTCCTCTTCAAACTTGATGTGCCTGTTGTATCTCTTTTTCTAAAGCTGATCTAGAGGAAAAAGTATGGATTTAACTAAAAAGAAACTCTAAAATTACATATTTTAAAAATGAGCCATCTTGGCTTGTCAGCCCTATGCATTCTCAATGTGTCTCAACTGTACCATGCTGTGTCTCAACTGTACACAATACTTTAGAACTATGGGTACAGTTGAGATAAAATGCACCTTGTCTTTAAGAGTTAATTGTGAAAAAAATAAACAACATAGCAATATAAGTTTTTTGTTTTATTGTAGTGCAGACTTATAGGATGCACCATTTAAAAAATAACTAGTTTTCAATATGTTTTTAGTGACGAAAATTTGAGTCGTAGTGGAGAGAGCAAAAACTGTCTCAAGTGTACTCAGTCTACCCTACTCTAATACAAGGCAGTTCACTGTGAGCCTATTACCAGACCCTCCAGGATTTCGCGATGTTGCGATTTGCAACTTCAATGCAACTTCAACCAATCCCCGCCACTTCATTGCGGCCATGCAATTTTGAGGAATCACCGCACCTTTCCCGCAACTTCCTGGAAGGTTTCTCGAAATATCACCAATCACTCGCGAGTGAAAGATCAACGGGTGCAGAGCTTTTCCTGCTCCTTGTTTTGCGGTGCAAATATTACTGTTCAAAACAGCTGCTAATCACAATATTCTTGATCATTTAGGCTATTGTCATTTACGTTACGTTTATGTTATGGGGCAAGTGTTACCTTAAATTACGCATTGGACTGAATGAGCTCTCTTCCGTCTTCCGTCAGTCTCTCTCTCTCCCTCTCCCTCCATGTGTGCGCGCGCGTGTGGATTCCAAAATCACAAGTTATCTAAATGACGAATTCAAGCGGAGTTGAAAGTTATTGCTAATATAGGCTACTGTAGAACTATCTCCACGAAGAATTCGACAAAATTGATTTTCACCGAGCCCCCTTTGTCACAGGACACTAAACGCACATTAAGTTGGTTCCCATTCTTAGGTCTATCAGAATTCAGAACAGTCCATTTTTTTCAGTTTGTGTAAGCTAGCCTACATCTTTTCCATGTTTTAAGATATCAAATCCTGTTTTGGCTTGTATGAAGTACAAAGCTTATTAGATGGCTTTTATATTTTTGCATTTAAATTAAGCTGATTTTTTGTTTCAGCCAAGTAATTGCCACACAGTTATTTATTGTATGACAAACAGTACAGCTCATGCCTTGCTTCTTGCTGTGGAACTACTTCACTTGTAGCTTCTAAATATATAAAGAGTGCTAGCTCCCCGGCAATGGCTTCACATTAGGTATTCTACAGTTTTACTAATGCTTAGTCACAGTCTACTCAGTGCAATCAATCAAGCCCAATATGATTAAGGTTATGGTGATGAATATGATGAAGCAGAAGATGATGACAAGCAACAACCACTCCCTCCTTCTTTGCTTTAAAGCAGCACTTTCATCACTATTTCAGATATATTTTTAATATAATATTTTGTTCTGGTTTACAGATGAACTTGGATGGCATGTAGTCATATAAAGGGTTGATAACTACAACCATAATTGCCATCAGCCATCCATGATGTGCATTCTGCAGTTCTAGATGGTAAACAACCTCAAGATAAAAGAAAACCTATTGTTGCAATATGGCATTGTTCACTGCATAGCTATAACCACCTACCATCATCAAACACATCAAAATGTGCTGCTTTAAAAAAAAAAAGAAACCCGCAACTTTCCACAACTTGGCCGCCGCAATTTTCTCGCAATAAATTGCCTAAAATCAGCGCAACTTCTGCCGCAACTTTTCAGAAAACCTGCCGCGAAATCAAGCATTCTTGATCGCAACAATCACAAAAAAGGCCCGCGAAATCCTGTATTACTGACAATGTAGGGGCATTAGACAGGCCCACATTAGCTTTCAATATAAACTTTATAGAGGGAAAAACAGTGGCTACAATAGGCTTCTTCTTAGGATCCCCAACAAACATACCAGTAGACTATAGCTTTCGGGAACTTCACTGGCGTGTTGTTTCTATGGGCTGCTGACACGGCCAGGAAAACAGCCAAACTTCAGCTGGGGCTCGAGTACCACTCTATGCATCACCGTCGGCAAACACGGCACGCCAACAGTGCTCCCACCACTGCTGCACTGTTCAGTTACAAACAGAGAGTGAGCCAGCGTTACCGGCTAGACTAATCTACCTGTGTCTCCTCCTCACGTGAGCCGATTGAATGTCAGGTGACCTACGCAACGTCAATTCTAGGCAGTCACTAATTACATTGGATACATCTCCCACTCCCACCCCTCACATATGTATGTTGTGTCAAATTTTCTTCTTCTACCTACAGGACTTGGTGTGTTTGAACAACAGGACTATGGATTGGTTTACACTTGATTTCTCCTTTAAGGTTCTGTGTTACTGGAAAGGTTCATGTAAAAATCTAATCATCTGAAAGTTGTGCTAAAGTTCCCACAGATGGCTGTAGTACTGTATGCCTGCCATTATGCAACTCTTTTCCCCCATCCCAACTTTATCTACTGAGGATCTTCACGCAAACTTCATATCTTTTGTAAGTTAGCCCCCCATGATCAGCACACAAGATGTAGAGTCTGAAACACAAGAGGGGGAACCCTACCAAGGCCTTTATGTGGAGGATAAAGTCAACTCAAGTGCACAAAACAACCATGCACATTTGTTTAGACACAGATTGGGGTGTAGTCTTTCAGGTCCATTGTCCTTTTTTGTTGTGATCATTTTAAACTAGTGAATAAACAGGAAGATCCTGAAGTATGATATGCTAGACTATTCAGTGTTACGGCACTCTTTTAAATTCTAGGGGTCAGGGTAGCGTAACAGAAAAACAGAAATGAAATCCCAAAGCACAATTGACTTAAACAAGAATAAGTATTTATTTTACATAGAAAACAGAAAGCATATTCACTTCAGGAGAGGGAAAGGCCAAAATAAGAAACCAACAGAATCTTGCTTAAGGAGTGGAACTAACTTACCTAAGAAATAAAGAAACAAATTAACAGAAAATTACCCTCACTCCCTAACTAGCCAAAAACAGGAGAAAATAGTAAATATCAAATAAAATGGCACCCAACTCCCTACGGCTTTCAAATACCCAAATCAAATAACTAAATGAGAAAAAGAAAAGAAACAAACAAACAATGAGACAAATAAATGTACAAAAAGTGGTAGGCTTATGGCACACCACAAGAGCAACAGAGCACAGGAGCACAAGATCACAAGAGCAATAGAGCAACAGAGCACAAGAGCAACAGAGCACAAGAGCAACAGAGCACAAGAGCAACAACAACCTCAGTAGCAACAACAAGCGGTCTGAGGTGGGAGAGGAGAGAATCTCCAAGTGAAGAGGGCAGCCAGGCTTAAGTACACCATCTTGTTGTCTTCTCAGCCAATCAGGCCCAGGCTGGGTTAACAGGCAAAGCTCCGCCCCCAATTAACTTGATTGCCTGTTCACAGGAGGGAGCAGAGAAAGACACAGACAGAGGAAAGCACAGGCAGCATACAACACACACACACACACACACACACACTAACCAACAGACAATACAATCATTAATACAATAAAGAAATATGTCTAAGGACATAACACCCCCACCATTAGATGACAAATAGAGGTTTGTAAAGACATAACATCATCAGTAACTTACAAACATGTTTGTAATAAAAAAAAAAGATGGAGAAAATACTCACACAACATAATCCCTAAATGTCAGCACCATGGGCACGGGACAGGGTATCAGCAATAACATTCTCTGCACCCTTCTTGTGTCGGATGTCCAGATTGTACCCCTCAAAATGCTGAAGTGCCAACAGCAGAGCGAGAGCTTCCTGCTCTATTGTGCTATACCTCTGCTGGCACTTTGAAAATTTCTTTGAGAAGTAACAGATGGGATGGTCAATGCCCACCTTGTCTTCCTGTAAAAGGACTGCACCAGCACCCAGAGCACATGCATCTACCTCTAACTTAAACGGCAGACCAAAATTGGGAGCGGACAGAACTGGAGCATGACAAAGGAGATCCTTCACAGCATCAAATGCAACCATACACTCAGGACTCCACTCAAACTTCTCCTTACAACTAAGGAGGTTGGTTAAAGGGGACACAATGGCAGAAAAATTTGGGCAAAACCCACGGTAGTATCCAGCCATTCCCAAAAAGCGGCGAAGTTCGCGCTTATTGGATGGCACAGGAAAATCAATGATGGCTACTACCTTGGCCTCAATAGGCCTAACTTGGCCTTGTCTCACCTGTTTACCTAGATAGGTGACAACTGCCTTTGCAAACTCACATTTTGCTAGATTTAGCGTGAGTGTAGCACCAGCAAGCCTTCTGAACACAAGGTCCAGTAACTTAACATGTTCGTCCCAGCTATCAGAATACAAGCCTAGGTCATCAAGGTACGCCTCACATTTTTGCACTCCTGCCAAAACTCTCTGCATTAGACGTTGAAAAGTGGCTGGAGCATTCCGCATCCCAAAAGCCATTACAGTGTACTCCATGAAGTCGTCTGGTGTTACAAATGCAGAGATCTCAGATGCACGGGGTGTAAGAGGTACCTGCCAATACCCCTTCAGGAGGTCGAGCTTAGTGACATAGCAAGCAGATCCTACCCTATCCACACAATCTTCCATGCGTGGAAGAGGAAAAGAGTCAGGCCTGGTGACGCTGTTTACCTTACGGTAATCAGTGCAGAACCTATAGGTGGAATCAGGTTTCGGCACCAAAAGACAGGGAGAACTCCAGGGACTTTGGCTTGGTTTGGCAAACCCATTCTCAACAAGATAGCCAACCTCTGTCTTCATCACCTCACGGTTGTGTGGATTCACTCTGTAAGAATGCTGCTGGATTGGTAGACTGTCACCCACATCAATGTCACGACACAGCACATTGGTTTGAGACGGGACATCAGAGAACAACATAGGATACCTCTCCAACAGTGACACTAGGTCTCTGCGCTGGGGCTCAGGAAGATGGGCAAGATGGCCAGATAAGTCACCCAACACAGCAGAGTTCTGGAGACGGACACAGGGAGTCTGGGCATCACCAACAGTCAAACCATCCTCCTCAGGACTGTAGAGAGATGGAGATGAAGACAGAGACACAACAGCAGATGAAACTGGCACAGACACAGGCGAAAGCTTAGATGCAGACACATTTCTTGCAATATAAGGCTTTAACATATTAATGTGACATACCCTAGTCTTTCGACGACGATCAGGGGTATTCAGCACATAGTCTGTGTCACTGAGTTTCTTTTCAACTAAGTAGGGTCCAGAGTACTTGGCTTGTAAGGCTGAGCCAGAGACAGGAAGAAACACTAGGACAGAGTCACCTGGTTGGAAACTGCGGGTAACACTCTTTTTGTCAAACTGCTTCTTCATCCTGGACTGGGAGTGTTCCAGGTTGGCCTTCGCAACATCACGGGCAAGATGCAGTCTCTTCCGGAAAGAATCGACGTACTCTGGAACAGACACAGGGGTTGGCTGGACAGACAACAACTGTTCACTTAACAGTTTTAGAGGGCCACGAACACGGTGGCCAAACACAAGTTCTGCGGGACTGAAGCCTAGGGATTCTTGCACAGCCTCACGTATAGCAAACATCAGTAAAGGCAGACCCTCTGCCCAGTCCCTTCCTGCTTTTACAGCATATGCACGCAACATAGTTTTCAAAGTTTGGTGAAATCGTTCCAAGGCTCCCTACGACTCAGGATGATAGGCACTTGACATTTGATGTTTCACCCTCAACAATCTCAAAACTTGCACAAACAACTTTGACGTAAAGTTTGACCCCCTATCTGTTTGGATAACTCTAGGTAGGCCAAATATGGAGCAGAACTTCACAATCTCTCTTGCCACAAACTTGGCTTTGATACTTCGCATGGGGATGGCTTCAGGGTACCGGGTGGATGCACACATAATGGTCAACATATATATGTGTCCAGAAGAAGACCTAGTCAATGGGCCAACGCAATCAATAATGAGCCGTTCAAATGGCTCGGTCACTGCAGGAATAGGTTGGAGTGGGGCAGGTGGAATAACCTGGTTTGGTTTGCCTGCAAGTTGGCATGTGTGACAGGAGCGGCAGTAACTAGCCACAGCAGACTTCAATCCAGGCCAGAAGAAGTACTTGGCGATCCGTTGGAAGGTTTTATTGACCCCTAGGTGACCAGACAAGGGATGATCATGGCCCAACATCAAAACAAGGTCTCGGTAACCTGTTGGAAGCACCAGCTGGTATACGGCATTCCAATCTGCATCCACGGCTTGGGGTGTCCACTTGCGCATAAGCACTCCTCCATCCCAGAAGAAGTTGGTGCCTGTCACAGGTAGTTTCTCCTTTTCTACTGCAGCCTCGATACAGTGTAGTAAAGAAGGATCAGACCGTTGTGCAACACCCAGTTGATCTCTGCCCATGTTCAAAGCAGGTGGGGCTTTGAGAGGCACATCTGAAGGATCAAAGACAGAGAGGTCAGGTTCAACAGTCAGTTTATATTCAACAGTCTCACCAGATGGAGCCAGGAAGGAATCAGACAGGTCCAGAACATCTTCAAATTTCCATGCTTGTGAGCGTGTCACAGCACACGCTGGAAACACAGTGGGAAACTGCTTGGATAAAACTGCACAGGTAGAGGGAGTGTCAGATACAATGGGACATGGGAACACCTTGCCACCAGCAAGATCATTTCCGAGAATGACATCAATGCCCTCTACAGGCAACTGTTTGCGAACACCCACTTTGACATATCCGCAAACCAAGTCACATTTCAGATAGACAGTGTGTAGGGGTACTTTAACACAGCCGAGCTCAATGCCACGGATCAACACATTTGTACCACTATACGTCTTGTCAGAAAACATCAAAACACTTTCAAGAATAAAGGACTGTGCAGCACCTGTGTCACGCAGTATTGAAATCTGAGTACCTTCAGCCTCTTGAGAGAGAGAGACCATGCCAGTCATCTTGAAGGGGTCATATATAGTGGATTCAGTCAGGGAGGAGCAGGCGTTGGGTATGGGGAGAGCAAATATGGAAGGTTTGGCCCTAGAACCAGCATTCTTTTGCTTCCACGCTTTGCAGTCAGTGATAAGGTGGCCTGGGTCAAGACAGAAGAAACACACACGCTTATCATCTGATCTCTTCGGAGGTGGGTCACGGCCTGCACTTCCACCCACTCTATTGGACTGGGAGAACACTCTGGTGGTGGCGGCGGTGGGGTTCCTCACCGAACTTTCAGTGGCTGAGGATCGGGTCCTGTCGTGACGCACAGAGGAGACAAAACTGGATCGGTGTGTTAATACAAATTCATCTGCCAGCACAGCAGCAACTGACAAAGTAGCAGCCTTCTGTTCATTCAAATGAACAACAACACTTTCTGACATGCAGTTCTTGAAGTCTTCTACAAGAACTAGCTCTCGCAATTGCTCAAAGGTTGTAGTTTGGGTGGCTAAGCACCATTTTTCAAAGAGAACTCTTTTCTCTCGCGCAAATTCAAAAAAGTTTGTCGGGCTGATTTCACATGACTTCTAAACTTCTGGCGGTAGGCCTCAGGGACCAATTCAAAAGCTCTTAGTACAGCAGTTTTAACAGCATCATAATCAAGGGACTGTTCAACTGGCAAGGCAGTATACACTTCTTGGGCCTTGCCCACTAGGTTACACTGCAAAAGAAGAGCCCACATATCTCTAGGCCAATTCAATTTTTCAGCAATCCGCTCAAAAGCAATGAAATAAGAATCTACTTCTGTCTCTCTAAAAGGTGGTACAAGTTTAATGTACTTACTGACATCAAAGTCCCTAGCTGGGGCAGTGGCGGCAGCAGTGACAGACACAGGAGAGACTGGAGCAGGAGGAGGCTCTGAGACAGGACGTGGCACTGGAACAGGAGATGGCGCCGTAGCAGAAGGAGGCACTGGAGCAGGAAGAGAGGGTGGAGCAGGAGAAGGAGAAGCTGGCGCAGGGTTACGAGCAGACCTGAGACCAAAACTAGGCCTAGAAACACCCACAGTCATTAACTCCACTTCACATAAACGAAGAATCTGTGTTTCACGCTCCTGCTTCTTAATCTCTAGGTCCAACTCTTTAAGCTGCAGTGCTAGCGTAGGGTCATAACGGGGTATGGGAGACCCATGAATGGTGACGGGCTTTGCTTCAGCGCCCTCCACTGGACCAGCAGCAGCCTCAGCAGCAGCAGGAGGAGCCTCAGCAGCAGGAGGAGCAGCAGCAGCAGGAGCCGCCTCAACAGCAGCAGGAGGAGCAGCAGCAGGAGGAGGAGGTGGAGGCACATCAGATGTCTGCTCAGACTCATCAGGCAATATGCCTTGCCTACGTAACTCATTATAGAGCTGTTCTTTAATGACACCCTTTTTAGCATAGCGTGCGACACGAATATCAAAGAAATCTGCAACCTGCAGCAAGTCATCTTTACGACACAGATTAAACTGTTCAGAGCTAGGGAACAATGTGAAAGCAATCAGATCAAAAGACATGATACCGTCCTCCCTCACCTAAAGAAAACAGCCAGACAAACACAACTTAGCTTCCCAATTAGGCAAACATCAGACAACAGCTCAACATAGCCAATTTCACAAAAAGAAAGTCAAGAAAAAGATAAGTTTGACGAGCCCCCAATTCTGTTACGGCACTCTTTTAAATTCTAGGGGTCAGGGTAGCGTAACAGAAAAACAGAAATGAAATCCCAAAGCACAATTGACTTAAACAAGAATAAGTATTTATTTTACATAGAAAACAGAAAGCATATTCACTTCAGGAGAGGGAAAGGCCAAAATAACAAACCAACAGAATCTTGCTTAAGGAGTGGAACTAACTTACAACAAATTAACAACAGAAAATTACCCTCACTCCCTAACTAGCCAAAAACAGGAGAAAATAGTAAATATCAAATAAAATGGCACCCAACTCCCTACGGCTTTCAAATACCCAAATCAAATAACTAAATGAGAAAAAGAAAAGAAACAAACAAACAATGAGACAAATAAATGTACAAAAAGTGGTAGGCTTATGGCACACCACAAGAGCAACAGAGCACAGGAGCACAAGATCGCAAGAGCACAAGAGCAACAGAGCACAAGAGCAACAGAGCACAAGAGCAACAACAACCTCAGTAGCAACAACAAGCGGTCTGAGGTGGGAGAGGAGAGAATCTCCAAGTGAAGAGGGCAGCCAGGCTTAAGTACACCATCTTGTTGTGTTCTCAGCCAATCAGGACTCCGTTTCCCAACGGATGCTAGCTAACCACCGTTGTCCGACGCAGTTACTAACGATAAAGATGGCAAACAACGACCAATTCCCAACGCGCTTGAAGTTCTGTCGTAACATGTTAGTCCTGACGACATTGGTTACAACTTACATTGTTCCAACTACATCGTTCCCAGATGTTTCGGCAGCGTTCGGGGAGAATTCGGAAGCACTCGTTGCAAAAAGCATGTCAACATAGCATGGCTAAAGTTGTAGCATCACTAAGCTTATAAAATCGCTAGTGTTGATAAATAAACTACACAATGATAAACTTAGTGGTAGTGGTAGATAATATTTCCCGACATGAGTGTTTCAATTTGTATGGGCTATTTGATGATAACCACGTTATTTAATGAGTCTCCATACAAAACAAAAAAAAAAGTTAAAAACGTACTTCTTTTGGTAGTCAAGTACGAGTTGTGCCTCACTCTAATTATCAGGAATGGTGGAGATGAGGGTTAAGGCCAAGCACACCTATGACAGCTGATTGGTGTTTTGTCAAATCTCCGGTTCGAATCCAGGCGGGAACGAAGTTGTTTTTTTTTATATATATATTTGACATGCTGTAGCCTACTCGTGATGGTTGGTGAGGTGTTGTAAGTTATCTTTGTTTGTTCTTTGAAACTTCTATGGATAACTGGAGCATTTGTGTTTCAAACAGCATCTTACCACATGGTGAAGTTGAAGTGGGAATTAGTTAGTCCTGTAGGTGGGGGTAATGCATCAAATGATGCTCAATTTGACAGTTTTAAGACCCAAACAGACGAGGAAGAGGCTTAACGACAGCTATACACCTGTCGCTGCAACTACAGTCCCACATCCGATGGTAAGGTCATCCGACGCCGTTGGGGAACGATTCTAAACACTAACGACAGTGAAACTACTGTGGTTGTAACGACTAAGTTCCAGCGACTGTAGTTGTAAAGACTGTAGTCTTAGCGACAGCTTTGGGTAACACAAATGCCGGACAACCGTCGTTCCAACCACAGAAGTTGCTACGTTGGTTTGCAACGACGCTGTTGGGAAACGGAGTCCAGGCCCAGGCTGGGTTAACAGGCAAAGCTCCGCCCCCAATTAACTTGATTGCCTGTTCACAGGAGGGAGCAGAGAAAGACACAGACAGAGGAAAGCACAGGCAGCATACAACACACACACACACACACACACACACACACTAACCAACAGACAATACAATCATTAATACAATAAAGAAATATGTCTAAGGACATAACATCAGAAACTTACTGGCAATGCCCAATGAGGACAAGGAAGTGGG
Organism: Sardinella longiceps; assembly: GCA_027497455.2. Classification (NCBI taxonomy): domain Eukaryota; kingdom Metazoa; phylum Chordata; class Actinopteri; order Clupeiformes; family Clupeidae; genus Sardinella; species Sardinella longiceps. The sequence goes on along the minus strand of JAODXP020008242.1, from coordinate 5,707 downwards.
AAGTTTGTTGTGATCATTTTAAACTAGTGAATAAACAGGAAGATCCTGAAGTATGATATGCTAGACTATTCAGAAACTTACTGGCAATGCCCAATGACGACAAGGAAGTCTCACGCATTTCCTAGATTTCTCTGCACGCATACATGATTGTGATGTCTTGCATGATTGAGTCTGTGCTTGTCCACAGGGGCGTCGGAGTGGGGGGAAAAGGGGGACTGAGTTACCAGGGCCCCAAGGGGGAGAAGGGCCCATGAGGAATCTGTATTTTTATTTTTTTAAATGTTATTATTATTATTTTTTTTAATATAGTCTTATCACAATATATGTTGGTATTAGCTAATGCAATAATAAATCGTTCGATTAATGGATTAAATTGTGTGCCCTACATAGTATCTGGGGACATGGCCCCCCCACACTTCGCAAAAATGGTTTAGTCCGCTTTCACCGGCCTTTTCAACTAGGCGCATTTAACGTTACGTTCATTCAGCTGCTGAGGCAGCGCTGCGCGTTGGAGCTGGTGTGTTTGTTGGCCCACTGTGAATGAAACAAAATCCATCTTTCATTAACAAAAATGGAGGCAGGAGAGAGATGAGGCAAATCAACTGCTAACAAACTTCTTTCCCAAGAAAGGTGAGCCCAAATGTGAAAGCAAACAGCCCACACTAATGAACAATAGCCTACCTGCAATACCATCGCGATTGTCAGTGCTACTGCACAACACATAATTAGAATTAGAACATGACAGTGAAAGTGAACATTTATTGCCTGACAGGTGCCTTAATTTAAAAAAGTGTCCATAATGAAAACAAAAAGCAATTGTGTCTTCTATCATGTGTCAATCTGATGTAGTTTACTTTAACAAATGTTTTACCCATATAAAAGTAGGCTACATTTAGATATAATTAGTCACTTATTGTCTGTTTGTGAGACCTTTGTGTTTGATCAATACAATTGGTTGGATCACAGGATTTAATTTATAGGCCTTTCTGTGTATTAAAAAGAAGCTTCACAATAGTTAAGCTACTTATGACATTTTTTCATAGCTTAGCTTGCTGCATTTTGTCTTCCGGTAGTGTAGTGAAGCTTCAGATGATGTGGAGTAACTGACAGCTTGCTACATTTACTGAGTTATCCTCAGTATTGCCCCGGCAATATTACTTTTCAATCTGGTATTGCCTGCCAATACTACTTTTTAGTGCAACATTGAGCTTCAAATCTTACATGAAGTTACATTAAAAAAAAAATATATATAGCCTATTATAACCTGTGAAAATGCACCAGAATGCAGGAAAAAAACATCTAACTATTCTAAAATTTCCTGGGGGAGTACCCCCAAACACCCCAGTAGGCTAGGTCTACCATATTTAGGGGTCCAAGCAGCATAGCTGCGCGGAACCCTATTGTTTTTGTTCTGTTTATTATTATTATTATTATTATTATTCTTTTTCTCCGCTAAAAGTGGTTGGGCAGCCTAAACCGCAAGGCCAAAACTCCTGAAATTTTCTAGAAAGACCAGAAATTGCCCCCACTACTCAGAGCCTAAAACTAGTGGTACTGCACACATAGGTGGCGCTATAATTCAACAAATTCCATTCAAGCCCATATCTCCTGACCAGTAGTGCATACACTCAAAAGTCCTATAGTCCCTTAATCCTTGGACTTGACTGCATCTTTCTTACAATGGTCTTATTTTACAAAAAAATGTTTAGTTTGCCCAGAATTTCTGACTTTAGCCAAAGTGAAACTAAAGTTTCACAGGCCACAAAATTAGTCATATCATGACCAAAGTGGTCAGACACAATCTACAGACCAAGCCACTCTATTCTATTCACTGTCACTTGCATATGTCTATCGGTATTAATATTATAGTTCATTAAAGTTTGAGCACTTTGATTAAAATCAACCAAACCCTTTGAAATTTTAATAGTTTAATCATTTTATAAGTTCAAGTAACTGTGCAAAATCTCCCTGGTCTACTCTTTGTCAAAGTGCTTTAATTTTAGTTTGAAATCAGTGGTCTGCTTGTAGGCTATCCCTTACGACTTTGAGTCAGTGACTCTCAGCTGAAATGCTATGCAGGCAGACTGGCTCAGTGAGCATAGGCCTAGCAATTCAAAGTGAAAGCCTATGAGATCAAGGGTTCAAATCCCATCTCCGACATGACAAGGTTGATGAAAATATTAATTCTGATGTCAAAACTCTCACACACAAAACTACTTTATGGCAATATCAAACACAATCTAAATCAAACAGCACAGTTACCAAACAATAAAGATATTCAGTGTTTCTATCCTGATTATTGAATTCACCTTGTCTTGAACATGCACCTTGAAAGTGACAACTCAGATCATTCAACTGGCTTTTCAGTCAACTTCATGATCACTGGCACCTGTGGAATTGATTGGCAATCTGCACTCACTGAATACTAAACTCATTCTTCTCATTTCAGCTTGGACTGTTAGGTTCCTTGCTACTTTAAGTAGGTAAATGAAAGTAGGATTGAGACCAATTCTCATTAGCTCAGTGGGTTAATGCACAGCCTCTCAAAGTAGAACATTGTGGGTTCAAATCCCAGCTCTGCCATCTCATGCCAGATCAAACCATTAATTATCATGCTGGCATAATCTTGATGGCTGAACTTAACATGTCATGCAGTATCTACATAAAATCATTTGGAAATAATTCACAGCTCACAATACATCTTTATTGAGGTAAAAAAAAACAGCATTTATATCCTCACTTGCTTGAATATTTATTTGAGTTGACCTCGTCTTGGAACATGCACCTTGAAAGTGACAACACAGATCATTCAACTGGCTTTTCAGTCAACTTCATGATCACTGGCACTTGTGGAATTGATTGGCAATCTGCACTCACTGAACACTAAACTCATTCTTCTCATTTCATCTTGGACTGTTAGGTTCCTTGCTACTTTAACTAGGTAAATGAAAGTAGGATTGAGACCAATTCTCATTAGCTCAGTGGGTTAATGCCTAGCCTCTGAAAGCAGAACATTGTGGGTTCAAATCCCAGCTCTGCCATCTCATGTCAAATTAAACCACTAATTATCATGCTGGCATAATCTTGATGGCTGAATTTAACATGTCATGGACTATCTACATAAAATCAATTGTAAATAATCCACAGCTCACAATAATACATCTTTATTGAGGTAAGAAAAAAGTATTCAGTATTTCCATCCTGACTTGCTTGAATTCACCTCATCTTGAACATGTGCCTTGAAAGTGACAATTCTGATCATTCAACTGCCTTTTCAGTCAACTTCATGATCACTGGCACCTGTGGAATTAATTGGCAATCGGCACTTACTGAATACTTAACACAACTCGCTAGTTTGACTTGGTAAATTAAAGTAGTGATCAGTGCAATCTTCATTAGCTCAGTTGCTTAATGCCTAGCCTCTCAAAGCAGAACATTGTGGGTTCAAATCCCAGCGCAGTCATCTCATGCTAGAAAATTATCAAACCACTAATGAGGCTGGCATAATCTTGATGACTGAACATTAACATGTCACTCACTGTCTACATAAAATCATTTGTAAATAATTTACAGCACACAATAAGACATGTTTATTGAGGTAAAAAAAAAAAAACACACACACAATCTCAAACATTTTGTACAGTTCACAAAAACACTCATTGGTTACAGGTCTATGAATCTTTGGTAGGATACATCAACATTGAAGTATTTAATAAAATCCACCATTCCTTGTGCTTTGAAGCTCTCAACACAGGATACAGGACCAAGGATACAGTCAGGTTACAAGTTCAGTTCTTTTATTTCCAGATCAACACAACACAACATCCAAAAGTCCAGGAGAGATGAATGTGATACATGTCTGAAATGTGTGTACAATGAGTGTGTGTGTGTTTAGGGAGGGAAATGAAAAGGCAACAATTCATGCCACAATCAGTCAATACAAAATACAAACATAAAACACCGCAGTAGCTCACAAGATACACATCACCTAGCCCATGAAACATGCTAGAAGTAGGCATGTGACATAAATTAAACTACACAGGGCTATGTTCTGTTCCACAAGCAGAAACCAAGAAATCAATCAATTCAACAAACAAATACAGCTTAATCATCAAACATAGAATGCACAAGTCTGCTCAAAGATTCAGTAATATTCTAAATAAGCATAAACAGGACAAACTTACACTGTCAATAACGCACACGAAAAACTCAGGAGATTCAACAGCAGCATTCAGGTTTGGAGTCTGAGCAGACAAAGAGTTCAGCATGGTCACAGGTGTCCTTAATAAGTGGCATGGCCTAAGGTAATTGGCTGAAGGTGAGCCGGAAGGGGTGTGGCCAACAGAGACTGGATGGAAAGACAATTGTGCTCTGAAGCGCTCAACACACATGAGAGCTAGAAGTATTCAGTAAAATCCACATTAACTCGTGACTTGAGGCTCTCAAGCAGTCATTTCAGTCAACTTCAATCTATGCAATCTGCAGTCACTAGAGTTGAAAAGTTGTTCCTCACCACTACTTAGATTGCAAGGAAAACTCATACTACAATCCATCATGGAGTAGTGGATTAGCTTCAGTCTTGTAATCCAAAGATCATGGGTTCGAATCCTGACAGCGACATGACATCATCAGCAGGTTTCACACGTCTGAGTATTGTATAGGGATATTGGAAATGGATGAAACTTTCCTTTCACTGCTAACATATAGTTTTAATCTTAACTTCTTGAATCCTGACAGTATAGCATTTAGATTTAATGTTCTTAAATCTTAGGCTAAATGTTAAATATAAATCCAAGGTTTGGATTTAACATTTAGATTTAGGATTTAGAGTTAACATTTACATATAGCATTTAGATTTAATGTTCTTAAATCTTAGGCTAAATGTTAAATATGAATCCTAAATATAAATCCAAGGTTTGGATTTAACATTTAGATTTAGCATTTAGATTTAACATTTAGATTTAGGATTTAGAGTTAACATTTACATATAGCATTTAGATTTAATGTTCTTAAATCTTAGGCTAAATGTTAAATATAAATCCTACATATAAATCCAAGGTTTGGATTTAACATTTACATTTAGCATTTAGATTAACATTTAGATTTAGGATTTAAAGTTAACATTTACATATAGCATTTAGATTTAAAATGTTCTTAAATCTTAGGCTTGGATTTAACGTTTAGAATCCAAGGCTTGGATTTAACGTTTAGATTTAGCATTTAGATTTAACATTTAGATTTAGGATCTAGATTCAACATTTACATTTAGAATTTAAATTTAACATTTAGATTTAAAATGTTCTTTAATCTTAAGTTAATTGTTAAATCTTTCTGTTCTAGAAAAACGTAACAGGCAGCCTACGTATCCGTGGTGTACCGGTCAGGGAGTTGGACTGGGGACAGAAGGGTCGCCGGTTCGACTCCCGGCCGGTGCAAAGAGGACAGTGGGGGGAGGGAATGAGCAGCACTTCCCCATTCAACTGACTGGCATATAGAAACTTACTTGACTGACTCATGTGACTCAGAGGAAACCAAGAACTGAAAACAAGTCAAGTTTTACAGCTCTATTAGTGCCTTCAGCCAAGCTGGTACCAAGTTCCCATCCTGGGTGCGTCAAACTGGGATTTGGAAAACTAGTCAAAGTTGTTTTGTAGCCAGAGAGGGCTGCACAGGACTTCTGCTTGGACCCCGTTAATTGCTGCTTGCA